>CAJFCO010000177.1:1131006-1171860 GCA_904066015.1 Synergus gifuensis | reverse complement strand
TCTTCTTCTTCTTCTTCTTCTTCTTCTTCTTCTTCTTCTTCTTCTTCTTCATATTCTTCGTGCTCTCTCTTACTCGCACTCCAAGTCGTTGAATAGTTCTTTACAGTTTACATGCTTGGTGTCTCGCGCCGCGCCGAGTCGAAGGTTCTGAGAACTTGCTCGTTACTTGTACACACGTATATTCACAGAGAAGTTTGATTGCTATTACTAAAGACTATCTAGTTAGTAAGTTGGATCAGCGTTCGCCGATGAGGATAATGCGAGGAATAATGTCACTGAGATCATCTTCTCTCTTTAATCAGTTTAATCAGCAAATTGTCTACGCCTTTTTAGAAGCGATTTGAAATTGCCACATAGTCGCAAAGTCACCAATTATATGAGAGTGGCCACAAGATTCAATTTTTTTATTTCCCTGACATTTCCCTGACTTTTCCCTAACTTACAGACAAATTTCCCTGACAGAAAAGTATTAAAAATGCGAAGAAATTTTCAGTAAAAATACCATTGAAATTTTTCAAAAATTTCGTATAATATCACTTTAAATCTTTTGAAATTCAAAATCACTTCACACCACTTGAAATTCGTAAAAATCTCTCAAATTTATGACAACCTTGGAAATCTCTTAAAATCCCTTGAAACATTTTAAAATTCGAAAAAATCTTTAAATTTTCACTAATTGATTTAAAATTCCTCAAAATCATTTAAAATCCTTTACATTCCTCAAAAAACTTCAAAATCTTTTCAAATTCCTAAAAATCTTTTAAAACCTACATGCTTACAAAATTCCACAAAATTTTTTGGAAATCTCTTGAAATACTTCAAAATTTCACGAGGAGCTTTAATCTTTCTTACAATGCCTCAAAATCTCTTAAAATTATTGGAAACTTATTGAAATCCCTTAAAATTCACTGAAATCTTTTGAAATTCCCAGAAATATATGTAAATTCCTTAAAATTTCACTATAAGTTTTAAAATCCTATAAAATGTCAAATTCTTTACAAATCTATTAAAATTCCATGAAATCCTTTACAGTTTCACAAAATCTCTTAGGAATCATAAAAATCTTGTGAAATCCTTTAAAATTCAATACGGAACTTTCAAATTCCTTAAAATACATTAAAATCTCTAAATAAAAATCCTCACAAAAACCTTTAAAAATAAAAAATAATTTTTGAAATTTGTTTTAATTCCACGAGGAATATTTAATATCTTTAAAATTATTTTAAAGATTTTCAATAAAATCCCTTAAAATCACTGTTAAAAAATCAAAATTTCTTAAAAATTTTTTAAATTCCACGAGAATATTTAATAATCCCTTAAATTTTCTTCAAAATCTTACAAGTTTCTTAAATTCCTTTATAATTCCACGAAAAACTTTTAGATCCCTTAAAATTCGTAAAAAAAACCTTTATAATATTTGAAAACTTTTTAAAATTCCCTAAAATTCCACACAATCTTTAAAAAATCATAAAAATCTCGTGAAATCCTTTAAAATTTCTCAAGGAACTTTAAAATCCCTTAAAATTCTTTGAATTCCCTAAACTTCCTTAAAAATCTCTTAAAATTTCATGAAGTACTTTTGGAGTTCATCTAAATCTAAATCCTTCGAAATACTTTAAATTCCAAGAAAAACATCAAAATCTTCTAAAATTCCTAAAAATCCCTCTTAAAATTTACTGTAATCCTTCAAAATTCCATAAAAAATTTCAAAATCTCGTGACATATTTTTAAATACCACGATGAATTTTAAAATCTCTTAAAATTATTGAAAACTTATTGAAATCCCTTAAAATTCACTGAAATCTTTTGAAATTTCTAGAAACATATTTACATTCCTTAAAATTTCACTATAATTTTTAAAATCCTATAAAATGTCATAAATTCTTTAAAATCTACTAAAATTCCATAAAATCCTTTACATTTTCACAAAATCTCTTACGAATCATAAAAATCTTGTGAAATCCTTTAAAATTCAATACGGAACTTTGAAATTCCCTAAAATACAATAAAATCTCTAAATAAAAATTCTTGGAAACAAGAACCTCACAAAATCCTTTAAAAATAAAAAATAATTTTTTTAATTTGTTTTAATTCCACGAGGAATATTTAATATCTTTAAAATCATTTTTAGAAAAAGTAAAAATGTCTTTAAATTTTTACAAGCTTCTTAAAATTTTTTATAATTTCACGAAAATATTTATAATCTCTTAAAATTTCTTCCAAGTTTCTTAAAATCCTTTATAATTCCATGAAAAACTTTTAAATCCTTTAAAATACTTAAAACTCCCTTAAAATTTTATAAAATTCCACAAAATCTTTTTAAAATCATAAAAATCTCATGAAATCCTTTACAATTCCATGAAGATTATTAAAATCCTTTGAAATTACTTTAAAAAATCAAAATTTCTTTAAATTCTTACAAGCTTTTTAAAATCCTTTAAAATTCCACAAGGAACTTTAAAACATTTTCAAATACGTAAAGATCTCTTAAAATTCCTGAAAAGATTTGAAAATTCCATAAAATTCTACAAAATCATTAATAAATCATAAAAATGTTGTAAGATTCTTTAAATTTTCAATCAAAACTCTTAAAAACACTGTTAAAAAATCAAAATTTGTTAAACTTCTTTAAAAATCCACGATAATATTTTATAATCCCTTAAAATTTCTTAAAAATCTTCCAAGTTTCTTAAAATCCTTTATAATTCCATGAAAAATTGTTAAATCCTTTAAAATACGTAAAAATCTCTTAAAATTTTGTAAAGTTTCATAAAATCTTTTAAAACTCATAAAAATCTCATGAAATCCTTTAAAATTTCACGAGGAACATTAAAATCTCTTCAAATTACTTTAAAAAAAAATAAAATTTCTTAAAATTCTTACAAGCTTTTTAAAATCCTTTAAACTTCAACAAGGAACTTTACAATTCCTTAAAATTTCATGGTCTTTTAAAATTCCACTAAATTTTTTTAATGTTATACAAATCTCTTGTAATTTCTTTAAATTCCTAGAAACCTATTAAAATCTTTTAATAAAATTATTGAAAATCTCTTGAAATCATTAGAAACCCAAAGAATCTCAAAGAATGCCTGGAAATTCTTTATAATCCTTCGAAATCCTTGGAATGTTTCTAAAATCTATTAAATAAACTATAACATCTATATAAACAATACGACAAAAATAACATAATTAGCATAAATGTCAATTTATATTTTCCCTGACATTTCCCTGACTTCCCTGACATGTGGCCACCCTATATATATATTATATCCCTTAAAGATTAAACTGCAAACGAATACAAGTATTGTATAAATCGAATAGGTCTGGAGGAAATGAAAGAATGAGAATTTCGAAAAAGGGAAAAAGAATGTGCGGAAGGAACGACAAGCATATTCAGGAAGAGAATTTCAAGCTGTCCATTTACAGCTAGTTTTCCTTCATTTACAAGGCGAAAACAGTCCTAATCGACCGCGACTCAGTAGAGAGAGAGAGAATAAGAACAAAAAAAAACGAGAGGAGAAATGAGAAAGAGATAGGCAGAACACGGAAGACAACGAATAGGACATCGACTCGTAATCGTCATTACGGGTTAGTGATCCTGAAGCGGCTCTCGGGCCCGAATGGAAAATAAAAAAATGTGTATTAAGAGACGTGAGAAAAGAATGCGCAAGGAAGATAGAGAAAACAGGAACGTAACCGGTTGAGGCAGCGTTATGCAGCAATTATCACGCGGTGGCATGATAACGTATACTTTCATGGCGACGGTCCTGACCGCAAAAATTGTCGACAAAAGCAAAGAAAAAAAAGAGTGTCAGTAAATAAAAGAAATATTTGATCCCTTCTTAATTTGAATTAACCCAATTGTGATTGAATGATTAATTGAAAATGTACAGGAATACTTTTTTGATATTCTATCAGTCTGTCCTTTAAAATGTCCTTTAACTTAAATCAGTCTCTTATAAATTCCTAAACTATATTGTGTAAAATTTAACAAATAAGAGTCTTTCTACGGGTTCCTTGGTAATTATCAGTCAGTCATTGAGAACCGATAACTGGCACACACACACAATGAAAAGGGAAGCAAGAGATGAATGGCAGAAGAGTGAAATCAGTCGAAGAAACATTACATATATGTATTAATGAAAAAAATTATTATCATGTGACCATGGAAGAACGATAACAGATAGCAGTATGCTACAATGTCCATTTTTCTATGAAATTGACTAAAGCGAAGCTTTAGCGTAAATGCTGAACTGTTTAATTTCCTGCTTTATGTTTTTTTTGGTTTGTTAATATATGTCAATAACTCTTGTATCCTTAATTTACTATGTTCGTATGACTGCATCACCACCTCCCCCCACCCTTCAAACCACTTACAAACAACACTTGTCCAGTCACCCCTCGGCGTCGGTTATCATTATCACGTAGACTGCACTTTGTCCCTTGGAATGTATGGTAGCCGTGAGCGTTGCTTTTAGTTTTATGTCAGGAACGCATATCTAATGTTTCCTTTCTGATAATTGAAAAAAAAAAGAACTATTGTGCAGAGAATTTTTGTGAATTTGATAGTTTTCCAAACTGAACATTTCAAATTTCAAAATTATCAACATTTTCAAAGAAGTGAAAATACTATTGTATAACTTTTACAGGTTCTGTAGCAAATCAGATGTTATTTTCAGATATTGTCTCGATTTTATTGTTTTTATCATCACTAAGAGATGGGCATTATCGGAGCAGGTCTCGTACTGCTCGAAGGGTAGCGAAGGTCGAGGGCAAACCGTTTCCGTTTCCGCTCTAACGAGAGCGATATGTACAATGGACACAATTCAAGTCCAATGAAATCTCAACTGAGAATGTTTACGCCGAGTTTCAGGGTATTTCGTCATATTTATTAATTTTCTACTTCATTCAATTCAATTCAATTCTGTAGTTCGCGAAGTTTATAGATTGCAAGGTGAAGTGATTAAAAATTAGTTCTTACTATAAAAAATTCTCTACAGAAACTTTTACATTATTTTATGAAATTTTTCGATATATTCAACCGAGAGTTTTTCCTGATCTCTAATATTTCCTATAATAAATAATGAAGTTAATATCAAAATTTATTGGCAATAAGACTTTTCTGTTTAGCATCGAGAATATTGAATTGAAACCAGGTATAAGTACAATATTTTCACTCTTATCTCAGATTACCAGCGCAATTTGTAACTGCCACCGTGAAATTATTAAGTATTACATACTAAAGTCTGTACTGCAAGAATATCTTTTCTTTTTCCCAAATTTGATTTTCCTCTGGAGAAGAGGAAAATGACAAAAGTCATCTTTTGAGTTAAGGAAAAACGGAGAGGTGATCTGAAGCTATGTACCAAAAGTTCTGAACGTTCAAATGAACGAATTTTTGTATTGATTGTATTTTAAACTATAAACTATTCTTAAACATTAATTAATTTGCAATAACATTAAGTTTGTATGGAAGAATATGGAAGACACTTATAATGTCTTCCATATTCTTCCATAAAAACTTAATGTTAATACAAATGAATTAATGTTTAAGAACAGTTTATAGTTTAAAATACAATCAATAGAAAAATTCTTTGAACGTTCAGAACTTTTGGTACATCTGAAGCTTGCTTCTCCTTACTCGTTAGTCACGGTTTCGCCTTCATGAATGAATTCATTCGCAGCTTAGAAGAATCGTAGTGTCTATTCCGCTTCTACTATACTACTACTCAACCATCACTACTGAAACTGTCATCACTGTCACTATAATTACCGTTGTCCAAATGAGAGAAAGACGTATGACCCAAGAGCTTTTAAGCTTTCAATATTAAACAGCTCTTAAGAGTACGAAATCGTAAATCGATTTTTGTCTCTCTTTCCAGCTCAGTCTCATCATAAATAGTTAAATAGACTTTGAATTCTCGCCGCGAAGAAAGCAGACTCCATTGAAACAAATTCATCGACTAGAGTTAATTACTATTAATCTGTGACATTGTCAAAAGTTTTATAGATGTCCCACCAGTCCAGAATTTCTCAGCCTTGTCTGATATAAATCTAAATGAGGATGAAGTTTAATAGGGTTAGAAGTAAGATTATTGGCACTTTAAGAATTGATACTTATTACGACTTTGACATATACAACGTATTCATAATACTCCAATTTAAAAGGAGGGATCTTTAATTTATATTTTGTGGAGCAATTTCATAAAGATTTTAATTTAATGAAATTGGGATGAATGTGTGGAATGTCGATACTTTCACATGGAAAGGAAAGATACGAAAAGAGTTAGCCGACCTTCAGTGATAATCAATTTCTCTGTCTTATTCAACCAAGTTTTGATTCATTTGATCAATTTTACTGAATTAACAAAATATTTTTATATGTCCAAGATAAAATACATGTACTCCCTAAATACACCAGCAATCACCGACCTACTTTGGCTATTTGAATCTTTGAGAATTCACCAAATTCACTAATTCAAATACATATAGTAAAATTGTGTTCAAAATTTAAACACTGAAGAGAAAAAAGAATAAAATTTGAGATTTGTGATTCGAAATACGAATTTCGAGTCAAATAAAAAGTCTGATTCTGGATCTTTTTTTCTTTCCCAGTCGAATTCCTTCTGACGACGTGAATTCGTGTCACACACTTGGAACGAAGCCGTCTTATGGCCCCTAATTCTCTAGGTTTCCATCGTGTAGACTGTAGATGCGTTTGGTCGTTTCACGAGGAAAGAGAGACAGTAGGGAATTTAGTCGAAGAGAGGAAAGGGAGGAGGACAAACGTTTATCATTCATATCGCAGGCCTACTTTGGGCCCTGGAGCGAAGCCTTCGCCTCTTAGGAGGTCTGTTCCGTCTCTAATATAACAAGAGAGGGAATGAGAGAGTCAGAGAGAAGAGGAGAGTGTCCGCTCGGTGAGTTGGTGGTGGGTTGAGGGGTTGGTGGAGATGTAAGGGGATTCACGATGGTATTCCAAGAATGCCATGTAATAATCGAACTGAGGAGGCGCCACCGCTCGGCTCACCGCAGCAGCAATCCTTAGCTAAGCTGTTAACCCCTGAACTTGCCCAAGGATTTCAAAATCGTTATCAACCGCTACAAAAAATCACAAGATTTACTTTAAGTGTCAATATCTTCTGGCAATATTAAAAAATGTATTCCCATAAGCTTCAAGATTTCAACATTCCAACGGTATTACTCTAGAGTTTATATCTACACCATAAAAACAAGTCATGCTCTCTAAACTTGAATCAGTCAAATTCCACTGATTCTCAGCGACTCTTTTCTCACGATTTCCATCAGTGAAAAATCCACTGAAAAACAGTACAAAGTCACTGAACTTTACAGAAGTTCCAGTGATAAAAATAAGCGTTTGAATGGAGTCACTTTGGTAAGAATTGCCATGACTGAAAGTTTTTTTTTATAAAAGTCTGTTCAAAATAAAATAAAATTCCAATTCCCAAACAAAAAACAAAAGGATGATAAAAAAATTCAATGCAAAAATATAAGCGGATTTCAGGATTTAATATTCCTTTCAAAATTCCCTTATTAAAGTTAAAACGCGACGAAATGTATTTCGGTAATAAAATGCGAATATTGCATTTGCTCGCAACGAATGTAGTTTTATAAATCATTATTCCAAAAGGCAATGGAAACGTAACGTTTACATCGTGATAAAAAATGACCCAGATAGAGTTTGAAAATTTCCTGTAAATTAAATATTCTGTGGAATGAATTCTAAAAAAAATACTAATCTTAATTAAATTCTGAAAAAAACTACGGATATGACTATTTTGTTTTGGAAGGCTGTAAAGAAAAGGAGCTAAACCCTCGGCCAAACCATGGCGGTTTAATAAATGGGATTTAAAGAGTTAACTATTTAACTATCCAACAATTTATGTGATTCAGAGTGAAAGTAACTTTGGAAATCCGATCTTCCCTAATGAATGTAAAAACCACGAGTTGGATCCAGTTCTTCAACCCCTGCGAATTGATAAGAAAGACGACACGAGCCAAATGGGAACTGAAAGAGGTTCACTTTCGAAAGCCGGAAAACATGAAAAAGCAGTGCTCGACATTCGGTCTTGAATCACAACTGCGCAACTTTTTGCATGCATTCGAAGCAACGTGTTCTCGAATGTGAATTTAATGAGAAGAATAAATCATTTTAATGTAACGCGAAAGGTCGTTGTATCGAGAAACGAGGGGGGGGGGGGGGTAAGGGGACAGAACCAGATGAGAACCAAGGGGAGGGAGGGAAGAAAAACCGGTATTTTTGCGTTCAACTTCGAGGGGTGCATTTCGTTGCGATTATAAAAGCCAGCCAACCCCCGGTGGTGTGTCTAGACGACGTGGCCTCCGATCAAAAACAGACCACCGAACTGAAAAGGCTGAAAGGGCAAGGAACTCCTCACAATGCCAAGAAATTAAATTTTCTTCGTACCTACCTAGTCGCTCTCCTTTTTCTCTTTCTCAATTTCTCTCTCTGCCTTTACTTCTCTTTCGATCACAGTCCGTGTTACAAGACGAATGAAAAAAATAAAATAAAAAAAAAAAGAACAAAACGGTGCGGTGGTCCCGTCGAAAGTCTCCAAAACGTTGAAACGGACATAAAGAGGAAACAAGAGGGGTTGAAGGGCTTTATTCCGTTGCTGGGATTCTGGTTCCCTGGGATTGCACTTACATTGTACGAGATAACCCACTTTCCGTTATTTCAAAAAGTGAGTATGCGAAATCTTTAACTAACTAGTGATATCTGTCTTTGAGATAGAATATCGAAAAAGTTACCTTCAAAACTCGAGCTTTGAATATGATATACACCAGATTGTTAAATTACAAAGAGTTTGATCTTGGATGTTTGCTAGCCGTGAAATACCAACTTAATTTGAGAGACTAAACCCTCACGACTGAATTCACTTCGATCATTTATTTCAATCGAAAGTTTAAAAGGAACCTAGCGGTTCCAGAATCTAAACCTTCGATAGATATGGAGGCCTGAGGAATCACATAAGTGAGTCGAGCTGATAAACGACCTCTGGAATGTTAGATAAAGCCAGCTAGGACCAGCTTACAAGTCAGCCGCTACAGCTGTAGAACAAGAAAGAGAGAAGATTTGCTTCTTCTTATTCTCTCTTTCATTACAAGTAGAAGCTATATCATCTCGCCAAGTTCAGCGATCCTTTACGAGGGGATTCATGTGATCAGCGATTCACATCATTTGGTGATCCAAAGCTACGTGTAAAATTCGGTGTTCCAAAGATACCCTGATCGAGGATCTGAAAAAGTGATATCAATTAGGTGTTCACACAAATAAGAAAAAGCATATTTACACCAAACAAAGTTGCATAAAATATCGAAAAAAGAATACAACTACCAAGTTAGAGAATATTCGAACTTATTTTTCGAAATTTTGAAATGAGGAGGTAAAAGAAAGCTCTTGTGAACTGTACAAGGGGTGATTTTCTTGAAAAGTGCTGATATGAGTTTATGCACCCCGAGACTAAGAACTACCAAAGCAAGACGAACCTGCGCACAGCAGATGGCACTAGCAAGTGGAAATCAGTAACCCCGATAGGCGAAAGACCCCGGACGACTAATTCTTCTTCATCTTGCGAGATGTCGCCACGAGATGGAGTGAAATTTTGTGTCATTCATTCTCAGGGATATATAGATATAAGAGAAATACTATCGTACAACCAAACAAATGAAAAACATACGTAAATCACATTGTCGCTTAGGTCGACTTTACCATTGCCAAGTATGATAAAATGCTCCAGAATCGCAAAGTCACTTACACGCTTATCCGCTTTATATTACAATGTCGTGGTCAATAATTGGGTGAGGCCAACTTTCAACTTTGGGAATCACGATTGAATTGGGAAAGTTGACATTAAACGGTATAAATACGAGTACGAAGAAAAGTTGTTAAAAATCGAAGCTAAGATTTTATTCTTTTGGTAAATGCAAATAGGTGATAAAATGATGATTCAGCTAAAATAATCATCTTGATCAACAAGCTAAATCGGAGCTAAGAAAGACTTCGTGTACAAGTTCAATGGCATGATGAATGACAGAGTAGAAATATATGTGCGTCAACTCATTCAGCGCAGTTAAAATATTTTTCATAAAAAAGTTATCTTAATATACACCTTTCTTGACCACAATTCATTAGTTATTATACTAAAAATAAACATATTTTCTAGTGATACATTCCAAACCGTTTCATCAAAATTCTGGACCCTCTTCTCAACCTTCAATCTAATGATTTTTTTTAAATTTCTCTAATAGTGCTTATTTGCTTATTATTGGTGAAAATATTTAAATGATTTATCTCCACATTGAAGATAAATTTAAATAAACTTGTTTAACATTATAAAAATGAGTTAAAGAAGTAAATTACTTCTAAATCTTTTTCTATTCCAAATGTAGACCAAAATATATTCTGAAAATCAATATTTCCCAAAAACTTAGTTGTCATTCTCTGTTATTAAAATCGTGTAAGTGACCTAACCTCAAAGCAGGGAGTAAAATGGTATATCAATTACCAGAAATTTTACATTTTTGATTTACTTACAAAAAAAAAAAAACTATATTCTTATCTAATAAATTTTGATAACCTATAATTATTCAGTTATTTCGTAAATATAAAAAAATCATGATTTTGAGAAACTATTTTGATTTCTTATAAAGAACATATTTAGTTTCTAGCGAAATTGCAACGGAAAGGAAAGTTATTTTTATAATGAGAAGCAAAGAAATTTACTTTACGTTGTGACAACGTTGCACAAATGCCAGCAATGTTTTTAATCAATATTACGGAATTTCATATAAAAACAAGAACAAAACTCGATGTTTGTCCTCTTAAAATCAAATGTAAATCAAAAATAGTAAATAATAAAAACTTACACATCCATCACAAAAAGAAACGGCGGTATAAATTAACGCACAGCTTACGAAGTTGAAGGAACAAAACTATTAGTCAGTTTATCAGTTTGGTTTTCCCTTGCCAGTATTTTCTTATCCCACTCTGCAGACTCCAGAGGTAAACACCACTGAAACCCGGATATAAGACAACGTGCTTTAAAATCCCGAAATCTGTAAATTTTCAATTGATTTGCTGATATGCACGATTTGACATGAGGTTCTTAGCTTAGAAGCTTAGAAAGACACGGTCACGGAAGACACGCGGTCCGAGTGGTCCGACCTAACCACGATTGGCATGCCTCACATCGAAAGAATGACAGTGATAGAAGTAAATAAATTAAACACTTACAATCCTCTGAGTCTTCCACATCTTCATTCAGGAGGTAGGAAATATCTGAAACCCACAAACACTACGGGTTAGCAGAAAAATCTTCGTCTCATCTACACACATCCACAAGATTCACTCACCCGCCATCTTGTAACAAACTGATACGCAATCTACTGGCGAAAATCACAGCTACAGAGTTGCCAAATGGAGCATTCAACAATTCGCACAATTTGAAAAATAAAATACACGTGTTTTGAGCGATTTTTTGAGTGACTTTTTTAATTTTTAGTCACCGAAAAATAATAATCAGCTCACTCAAGTCGCCCAATTTGTGATGTATTCCCCAATCTGGCAATCCCGCACAGCTATTGCAAAATGGTTGATGACAATAAATATACCTATATTTATTATTTTAAAGAAACTCGAAGGCTCGATTGCTCGACGTTTTATTTCACCCGAACGTACAAATGTAAAATGTATAACATATAATATCTATAATTAAGAAGTTCGCCACCACAACTTATAAAGCGATCTTAACCGTCCGGTTTGACAGTTATTACTAAAGATTCTTTTACATTCGTTCGTTAGGGGATGAAAATTCGAATAACGATTCCAACTATCGAACTTCGAGATATTTAAATATAGAACGAACTTCAAAATGCTAGTTCCATATTAAATTTCCTTTTGCCCAAAAATGATTTTAAAATGTTAAAAAATAAGTTATAGCTTATCATATTCTGTCGGGAATGAAAATCTTGAATTACAGAATATTTTATTTATATTTTATAATTTAAAATGAGATTTTCTTTTTTAAATCTAGTAGGAAGAGGTCGTTTTTAAAAATAGACGTATGATAAAACATTAGATTTCCTTTTATATTCCAGTCAAGAATATAATATACATATATTCGTGTTATTTTCACTTATCATTTTGTACACTACGACATCAGTATTTTACAGGTGTTTAATGTTGAAGTAACTACTAGCTAAATTCGATAGATTCGAGATACCGGCAGCAAGAAAAAATTCATATTATTAGAATTTAATTGTATTAGCGTTTCAAAATTTTCTTATATTACAAAATACGAAAGATGAATTATAAAATCCAATTTACTCAAAGAACGTTATGGAAAGAGCACATAAATATTGAGAAATCCTTCGAAATATTTAAAGTTGTAAACTTTATCTTTCGCAGTTAATAATTTGATACAAATATGAAATTATAACATCAATATGAAACCATTCCATTACTAATTAATTATAATTACAGCCCTAACAATTTCCTTAAAATAATAACTCGCTAAAATATTACAGCAGAAATATAAATGATCCTGATACTCTTTTCGTACAATATTAAATATACGTACTTTAATTAAAAGAATACTAATAATTTTTTATACACAGGCATTGCTCATGAAAAATGATTTAAGCATACATCGTAATAAATTAAAAGTAGAATCATTATTTACTCAATCTTCGATCTCAAAATAAATTGTTTTAGTTTTATAGCGTTTTTAAAACTTTCTTATCGTGCGTTTTCTGCATATAATTATACATCGACAGTATGACGAAATATCTTCGTCGTTAAACTCTGATCCCTTTACGAATCGAAGAAATTAAAATTATTATTCATGCGCCCCCTTTTTCACAGTTATTTTTATTCGCTGAAATACTGTATCATCAAAAGATATGAAATGTATGAAACAATATGAACGTATTTTGAGTATAAGTAATACGGTTATCTATTAGGTCAATAATAAACAAGATATTTTCCATCAAAAGAATACCGTAATAAAAATAGCGAGAGTGAATTAACAAATGCTACCCTAACTGATTGGTGTCAGATGTTATCCACAGCTATTTCCTCAATCGTAGCTCTGCACATGGGACATTCAGCCAATTGTTTGGAGCATATTTCGCAGAAACCTCTGTAAAAGTAATGTCACAAAGTATTTAATAATTTTAAATCATAAAGAAATGAGTCAGAATAGTTTTAAGATTTGAGTTCTTACCGATGATCGCATGGTAGCAACCTTACTGAGGCTTTTTGATCGAAACATAAGGTACATGAGTCTTCTCTGACGCTTAGCTTTCTTAATTGTTCCAGATATATATGTCTAGGAAGCACTACTTTATCTTCGGGATTTAACGTCGCGAAATCATTGAATGTTTGATATTCTCGATCTGTAGGTGGATACTTAAACGGAACGTTGCCAAAATTGAAAAGACACTGTTGGAATGACATAAAACTCGCTGCAGCGAAAAAACCAGATCTGGACAAAAAATATCATTAGTTTTAGTAATCGTTAGATGTTCATTATAGAGATTTATTATGCAATCTCATATGAGTTAAATTGTTTACCGGGCAGTCTTAAAAACTTGAGTGCAAGGTTTGACGGGGACGCCATTGATAGAGAATACCATCTCTAATTTATTTAAATCTAACAGGCAACCTAAGATGTCTCCAGCTTTCCAAGGTTTGTCATACTTTTCACTTCTAGCATTGTGCCAAATAAGCCTTCTGCATCCATCATAAGCTAAAGAATACTGATCGTCGCCAATACCATAGCCCTCCTGCAATTCATTAAAAATTAAAGTTCACTTTAAAAGAATCTTTCTAAGTTTTCCTCTTATCAACCCAAAAATAAATATATTTACATGATTGAGGAAACTGCTGTCCTTCGTCGCCCAGCCTATTTGCATGACTCCGGTAGTTATTATAAGAGTTTCATAGTACCAAACTCCAGAATCAACTTGAAATGTGCACCTCACGCTTTCAAACGAATAAGCATCACAACGCGCCTGAAAGATGTTCGAAAATCATTATTGTAGCACTCTATTAGAATACCTTTTAATAAATTATTATTTAAAACTATAAATAAATAAAAATAAACACCTCTAAACCGTTAGGCGAAATTTTCAGGTACTCGCTCACGTCCTTCGTATTTAGCATTACGTTTATTCCAGTCAAATCAACCGTGTCATGGGAATACTTGCGGCCTTCCATTAAAACTGAAACCACAAAGTATTAATAAGATAGAATTCGAAGCAAAGAATAATACATATTACTTGAAATTCTTACATAAATTATCTAGACACCACTGAGCACAGAAACCGACTTGACGTTTCACGTAATGAGTCTCGTTCGCCCATTTTTCTAGTTCCAGCAAGGGATTCGGCTTTTCTGCTAAAAGTCGTTTCTTAATCGTTATTTTATTTTCACCTGCAATGAGAGTTAAGTGCACGTTTAGTAAATATTTATATTAACAAGTCCTTTGCTTAAAAAGAGTAATAAAATAGCTCACTTGTTTGTGCAAATTTTTCTAGTCCTATTAAAGAGTGCAATACGACATACGGTTCGATATCATCCCTCTATAAATAAAAAAACAATTTTTTAAGTATTTTGAAAAGTAAAACTTGATAAAAAAGAATTAATATGGTGTTTGACTGACACTAACAAGATTTGACACCAGGTAGTCCAAAGTTGCATCTGAGAGAATTGCTATACTGCTAGGCCCCGCTAACTTTTCAGCTATGCAACCAAGTACCACGCAAATATTTCGTTGCTGTGTTGCATTAATTCGCATCTTACCAGACTTTTGTGACAGTTGAAACATCTGCGACAACCGCATTACCGAATCCTGTAAGAATATAAATGACAATTAGTAGCATTATTTGATAATATTAAGTGCATAATAATTTACTAGAGTGCCTAGTGAACTTTTATTTTCAAATATCGGATCGCTAGACATCTTCTCATAATAAATTTCGATTCATACTTTCGAAGGCAATGGACAGTCATCGAGTAGTAATGTCATTACGGAAGGACCTAGTGAATTGTGCATGGGAATAACATTGACCATCGAACTGACAACCTGAATCCATCCATCTTCTTTATCAGCAATGGAATGCAACTTTAACATTGCAGGCGGTGGCTCTTGCTCACTAAAACAATTTACAAAACATTTAATGTTTAAATATTGATTTAAATTAATTTGCAATATATGAGATTTTAACTTTCTTATTGTAATAATAAAGCCTTACTTGTCGACCAGCAAGCCTATTACTCCAAGAGTTTCCAGAACGAGTTTATCTATGATGGCTGACGTTGGAAACTTAAACCCTAACGAAGCCGCCTCCACGGCGGATGAAAGGCCAACGTTTGAGTTAGGCATAACTGTATTTTCAGAATTTGCATGACTGTGATTGTTGTAAGGCTGATGATCATCTGAATTATCTTTGCACAAACAATTGCCCATTCCCACAGTTTTCGTAACCTTGTTGTGTTTTTCTGAATTTTTTAACGCTTTCTCGCATGGCACTTACATATGCACATATCGCCTAATCTAGGAGGGTAAACATCCATTTGGAATATGCTTCTCTTTCCTTAAAAAAAAATCATTTTTTCAATGTGAGTACAGGGTGTAGACATTATAACACCGAGATACATAACATTGTGCAGTTCCTTTGTTTTTTGTTGTTCTTTTTTAATAATACTTTCAACATAATTCTTTTATTATAAACACTTCGAATTAAAACAAGAATTTTATGGAAACAAAAAAAAAACTATAATAATCATTAAAAACAAAACAAAAATAATCAGCACTCTCCCTGTTTTTTTTTTTTTTTTTTTGCGTCTTTAATTAGAATTCTATAATAATCGTATGATTCGTATGCTGAATATTTAACACTCACGTTCACCTGACACCCTTGTATGCGAGAAGAAAATAGATTTACACTTTACAGCGGCTCAGGGAACTTAATTTTTAGGTTAGTTTGTCGTATTTTTGCATTTTGATGAATACTCCAAGACAAAATATACTTGCGGACTATTCTTGATTAATCAGGAATCTTCACACTGTCAGACTGTATGGGAAATGCACGAGTTTGCTTTTTATCTCTAATAAAGTGGCAAAATTGTGCGAATTGTCAAGGGATGAGTAATGCATATATATTTCTTCAATTCGCGCAAGTACTATTTCGTGTTTCTGTTTATGAATCACATATCACGTTCACTTGCCGGGGATTGATAAGCAACAGTTATCAAACGTACACAATCTCATATCACAAATTCTTTGAAGTCTTCAACGGATTGTGCATCAAAAATAAGTTAATAAGTAAAGGGTGGTACCTATAGTGCTTACAACCAGAGATGACAATCAGATAACCACCTTACAACTTATAACCACCTCATCTCTGTTACAACTATATATGTATAGTCTCATACCCTAGAATGAAGTTTGTATGTACTTCAAAAAATTAACGTTATTATAAACTTATTATGTACTTTTACCATTACATAATTGTTTCTTTTTTATTCTAAACCTTTAGAACCAATTAAACAAAAATAGAATAATACTCAATTATTCAAAGAATTACAGGGTGGAATTTCACGGCAGGACGTATTGGGCCATGCTTTTTTTCTTTAATATATATATATATATATATATATATATATATATATATATATAAATGTATCAAAATTGAAATATAATTTGTTGGATTATGCAGAATAAAATTTAGTGCTTTAATATTTTCCAAGAATGTAGTTATAAATAAGTACGTTTTTAATTTAAATAACTTTGATTAAATTGATGCTTTTTATTTGAAATCCAAATATTTACACTCGAGTATCCCAAATGAAGAGTTCTTAGTGAGTAATATTACCAAGGTAATATTCCCGTTCTCGGTAACGTTACCGAGAAGGTAACATTAAAATAAATTACCTTACAATTTTCGAGAATTTATGAGAATTTATTTTTTCTAATTTTTATCATTTTTTATCATTTTTTATTTTTCATTTCTAGGGGGGAAAAATTCCCCCCTTGGTGCCCCCCCTGGCTACGGTCATGGATTATCGACGGCCCTGAGACTACTCGCTGACTTTCTGTTGGAGAAATTCTGCCATTAGATGAAATTTGAATCGCGCGCCAAATTTTGACCAATGGCAACACACATTGGCTATCGGCTAGAGAAATACCGCCATTGATCAAAATTTGGCGCGCGATTCAAATTTCAGCCAACGGCAGAATTTCTCCAACAGAAAGTCAGTGAGCAATCTCAGGGCCGTCGATAATCCATGACCGTAGCCAGGGGGGGCACCAAGGGGGATCGTTCCCCCTCTAAATGAAAAATAAAAAATATTTCTGTAGTAAGTACACTGTAAAAAATATTATCGTAATTTTACCACAATGAATAAAGAGATAAAGAATTTCTTGACATTTGGGAGAACCTCTGGCAAAAATTTCTTGACAGTTGAGAGACTCGAGTGTACGTATGTACCATGTACGTACCGCACCCTGAGTTTCCGGAGTTTCACTGACTTTGTATAGTGACAAATTCCCATTTTTATAACCTTATAAAATTACGTGTCTCTGACAACTTCAGGTTTGAGTAGGTTATCAACAGCCGCTGTTCGTGTCAAACTTATAAAATAAGTCTTATTTCTTTGTATTTATCCTTTATCAATACTATTCTTTATTAATACAATAAGTGAACCTATAATTATCATCATGTTACAAAGCGCATTTGATGATTTAAAACGTATGAACAAGCGTCAGGTAAATAAGCTTCATGTTAAATAAATATTTAATTAACACACGTTGCACCTGTATTTTTTAAAACGTTTCTTTCTCTGTTAATAAGTTTTTAAACATTTTAACCATAGTTTCATAATAGAGGATTCGTTAATTATTAAAACAAAACTCCCTTTTCTGGTATTTTTAATGTTTTATGTCAAATTTTGTAAAAACTCAAAACTGTAGTCGTGTCATTCTGCCTTCGAATATAACTGCCATATGTTATCATTTCGAGTTCGAGGTTTTGCAAATTAATAAAATATGTATAAGGAGAATAGTTTTTATTATAGTGCAGAAAAAATATGATAAAAGAGGGAATTATTTTCATTAATATACTCAGTTTTGATGGTCTTTTGGGTTCGATTTTTAAATAAACATATATTTTATCGGTTAAGGGAAAGATTAAGTTACTAATATTCATAGGTTTATTTTTGTTCAAAACTAGATATTGCTTTTTTATCATTCTAATTCATAAAATTACTTAAAGGCATGTATTACTTACCATATGAGTCAATTTAGTTTACTTATGAGATTTGAATTTAATCTTTATCTTTAATTTTTAATTTTTATTGTTACAGTTTATTTACCAAGTACTGAGTTTTGGCATGATCGTGTCTTCAGCCTTAATGATATGGAAAGGATTAATGGTTGTTACTGGAAGTGAAAGTCCAATTGTTGTTGTATTAAGGTAAGTTTTAAATTAACTTATTGTTAGGTAAAGATAGTCCAAATCTTGCCAATGTAGATTCTGAAATAGTTCTTAAATTAATGTAAATGTCAAAATATGTAATCTCATATTAATTAATCACAATATTGCAGCGGTAGTATGGAACCAGCGTTTCACCGAGGAGATCTTTTGTTTCTCACCAATTATGAAGAAGATCCTGTCCGAGTTGGAGAAATTGTAGTTTTCAAAGTTGAAGGACGTGACATTCCAATAGTTCATAGAGTGCTTAAGCTGCATGAAAGGTAAGCCCTATTTAATTAGGTAAAATTTTCGACAGAATTGAATTTGAATCCCTACTCCTAAATTTTGGTGAAAATACTATGTAACGTGAACATAGAAAACTCATTTCCGATTTTATATTTCTAGAAGCGAAGAAAACAACACTGTAAAGTTTCTAACAAAAGGCGATAATAATTCAGTGGACGACAGAGGCCTATATGCACCTGGTCAACATTGGTTAAGTAATAAAGACGTGGTTGGAAGAGCACGAGGTTTTCTACCTTATGTCGGTATGGTCACAATATTAATGAATGAATATCCAAAATTCAAATATGCTATATTAGCATTCCTTGGTCTTTACGTATTAATACACAGAGAATAGAGTGTTTATATTGATACGTTTAATAAAAAGCAATAAGTAAATTATCACTGGAATCATATTTTATGTTATCAAAAAATGTCTTGTACACAATTTTTTTCATTACAAAACAATTAAATGTAATTAATAGAAGTTTGGTATTCATTTCATAATCCCATAAAGAATGTTAAGAGCTAGGTCTAAGTCCTCTCGTCGTTATCCTATTCTATTCTTGAGATCATCCCCCTCTATTAGTGAAACTTTTTTTTTTTGGTTTTCTAATCCATCTTGAATCTTTTCCCGGATTTTTATATATAAAAGTTGGGGAGATTATTATTCTAAGAAAACAGCTAGATATGACGTAATAATGACAAGTTGCATCATAATGTCTCAAGTCGCTAATATTATTATTATTTTTAATATTATAATCATTATAATAATTACCGTAAAAACGGTAGTACAACAATATACAAGAACAGGCATTCGAAGTCGCATCGCCGCTTTTTCCAAACTGATCAAGTTTTTTAAAATTTTGCCAGTAGATAACGAACTTAATAACAAATTTATCTAATCAATAAATTAAATAATTTTTGTACAAATTTCCCTATTATATTTTATTACTATTATATTACAAACTTGTTAACACTAAAAAATGTTGATCGCAAAATAATGCAAGTAATGTTTTAATGTCTTTTATTCAACACATATTCGACTGTCTTTGCGCGAAGAACTCAAATCACAAGTAGAACAACATCTTCCCGAAATATCAAAATCCTGAATATAAAAAAACACCGAAAAAATAATTCCCGAAAAATGCAAATTTGTGATTAAAATGTCAAAAATTGTTTTTTCATTTTTTTTTTGCACATTTGGGATTTTTATTTCTCGGCAAAAAGATGTTATTCCTCACAAGTTTCAAAAAGAGGCTTTAATTTGAAAGATTCTTTGGAAATTCAGTGTCGAACACAGAAAATGTCAATGGATAAAATTTTTCAAATATTACAAATTCTAGTTCATTTTTACAGTGCTGAAAAATGGTTTATTAAAAATATAGTTAACTATAGTGATATTAGAAAACTTAAATGGAAAATAATAATTAATACAACTCTCCACTAAAAGTTGAGCTAAATTATAACAATGAATAAAGATTTGAATCTTTCCAAAATCAACTACATGTAAATTTTTGTAATGAATACTCCAGTCTCCTGTAATCAAAGGCATCGGTGTTTGTAAAATCTATCAAAATTACTTGGATTTTTTCACAATACAAAGAGTTTCTACTTTTCTACGATTTTTCAATTTGTTCGACACTGTTATTGCCCAATTGCATTAGGATTCATTATTTCCGTGAAACATCAGTAATAAATATAATGCAATATCACATTTATGTACAGTATCGGAGAATATTCAATCCAGTACTCTATACAGTATCTAATTTCAATTTCAATATCAATATTAATCAATGACTAATTATTATTCAATTTCAGTTTTAAGGGTGATGAAGCCAAGTTTTAATCTAAAAATTCGATTTCTTCATTTTACTCAACAAATATTAAATTTGGAATTTTTTCCCTCTGTAGAATTAATCAATTTTTAACTAGAATTATGTGTACAGAGCTAAAAAATATTTATCTATAATTTTCGTTAAGTAAAATGGAGAGTGGAATTTTGAGTTTAATACTTGGGTCCAACGTCCTTAAATTCAATAATGTTTCAATTATGTCATACAGTTATTTTTAGACAGTTTCCACCAATATTTAATAATATAGGATGGTACTTTGGTATTTGTTCCTGTAAGCGTAATTTGTTGCTGTATTTAAGTCTACAATATTATCTGACAGTTACAATAGAAAAACTGTACCAAACAAGGGAAAACTGGCTTTTAAGGGCTTTGAATCCAAGTTCTAATCACAAAATTCGAATACATATATTTTTTCGTTTCTAGTACACATAATTACATTTAACGTAAAATCGTATAAATCATAGGATATGTTTTTGCAAACAATATTTGATGAAAGAAAAATTCGTCTGAGACTTCAGCCTAATATTGTAAGATAACTAATTTCTTTAATTTCTACTAAATGAAATAGTAGTAGAGCTTGGATCCAACATCCTTAATGTTTTAGAAAAACTTTTTTTATAATTTAAAAAATGAATTGAAGAACTCTGATTTTTATAGGACAAAATTGTTATTACCAATTTGAAATAATTAAACTTCAATCTCATAAATACTTGAGTCTTTTTTTTTGCCAGAATAAGAGTTAGCAATCCTTCACGGAATATACTATATGTTGATACATATATATAACATATTATATATGTAGAAATTCAATTCATAGCATACAACATTTTTGGATTAATATTGTGAGAGTTAGTTCACATCAATTCGAAACTGCATCGCATAATTCAAAAGCCTTTTGAATCTTGGAAGACTTTTTCACTTTGGTGTTTAAATTGGGCAGATTTATAGAAAATTAGATAACATAGAAATCTCTACGTTGACTACCGATTTTTAAGTTATTTCAATTTTAAACTACGACGACTATGGTATATTATGTATGTGCTTTATGATAGGTACTGAGTAATTTATAACTATGACTGAAACCTAAAAGGGCGATAGAATTCGCCAAAAGACATTTAAAAAGTAATCTTCCTTTTATGTTTCAGTCAAAGATAAAAAATCATCCTGCATAATATTATGAAATTTATGACGTATTATCATACACTTTATGATATAATATTATGCACATCTATAATATTATATAAAGACATAGGAAAGGGTCTCACTTTCAATTTCAGAGCGTAGACAAATTTAAACTTGGATTCATTTTCAGAACACACTAGGATTAATAAAATTTATTACTAAAAGAAGTTCTTCATTTAATCACTCTATATCAAACGTAACAATTCCTAAATATATAAAATTAACGAGACGTAATGATTTTTTTTACACAAACTTGAATGAAGTTAAGATTATAAAAGTTTTTGGAATGTCTGAGTTATTCATAAAAAGTTTATACAAAAAAGGTTTCAGTAAATATATAATAAATACAGTATTTCACTGTAATTTGGATTAAAAAAAATGAGATTTATTTTCTTTGGGTTTCCCTAATATACTCACAAGATGAACTGAAACCTTTTCTTGGTAAACAATCCAAGTTGAATTATTTCTTCTACTTTCATCATTAACAAAAAATATTTAAAGGCGTTGGATCGATTCAAAAGGAGCGCATGAAAATACCCTAATTTTTTTATAGAATACCCTATTTTTTTATAAAATTTATTTTACCTAAATTCATTTCATCTAATAATAATGTGCTATAATTTTTATTTTTCCAAATCTCCATTTCAGACAATTTTTATATTTTCCAAAAATTATTTGCACTAATTTTTATTGTTATTAGATGAAACGAATTTAAATAAAATAAATCTTATGAAAAATAGGGTTTGGGGTATTTTAAAGCGCCCCAAGTTCTAATCATAAAGTTCAAATTCCTCATTTTGTGTAAAATGAAGAATTCGAAACCTGATTTGAAAATTTAATTTCTTCGACCAAAAAGTTGTCTGCCGTCCAAACTAAAAAAAATACACAAGTGAAATTGACAATTCGGTATCTTTTTATTTTGTACGGCAATTTTTCGCTCTGTACCCACAATTCTATACAAAAACTGAATACTGCTACAGAGCGAGAAGTATATAATTATAATATTTTTTTAGTAAAATGAATCCAACATCCTTAACAATATTTCATCTACCATTCACACATTAAATTCTCTCTTTCTCAGTGCTCCCAATATTCCTCCTTTTTTTCTAATGCGTATATGCATAAAAATTTCCAGGAAATATTACCCATAAGGGTACACTGTTTTTTCCTCTATTTTTCTCATTAACAAAAAATCTCTTAGTCTCTTCGGGCCTGTTATGTATGTAAGTGTTTGTCGCAGATTCTCGACATTCAGACTAGTCAATTGTAAGCGAAATAAATTACTTTTCTAAGCATATGCTTCTCTCTCCCTTTCCATTTCGATAGGGCCACTGCCCCAGATTTTTCTATTTTTTGAATAAGGAATAAATCCCATTAGGAGTCCGGAGAAAATAATCCAGCCTCCTGCCATGAGGAATGACAGATGCCAGGTACCAGTGATGTCAAAAAGCCACCCTGCCAAGGGAGGTCCCAGTAAATTTCCTATGCCCTGGCAGAGGAGACTGAGACCATAGGCAGTTGTGAATCTTTCTAGAGGGATCAACTCGACAAGAATGACAGGAGTAAAGCTAAAATTACTAGCGAAGAAGAGACCAAAGGCTGCTGAAGTTATTACTAGGAGGTAGTAGTAATCAGTCAAAACCGACATTAGTATTGTTGCTACACCACAGGCAATGAGGCACCAAGTGTAGGTTTTGCTCACATTCATCCAGGACTGATCACCTGCCCATCCAAGGCCGATCTGTAAAAAAAATTGTTGGATCAAATTTCTAACTTGAAAATTCAATTCAATTTTTTATTTTTTGTAATTAAAAACTATAGTCGTTTATTACCATTCCTATAGTATTCGTGATGCCAATAATGCTAAGTAAAAGAGATCCTTCAGCTTCCGAATAGCCAATCTGCTTGAGATGCTCAACGAGATAAAAGTAGGGTACTATAAACCAAGTGAAAAGCAGAATTGTCGAAAGGGATAATAGAAGAAAATGCAGCTCTAGGAACATTGAAAAATCCATCATGCCCTTCAGCAGCTCGATCAGCTCGCTGTACCATTTCTGAAAAAAAAAAGCACTTTAAACTCGATCTCTATGAAATACTTTAAAATCCTTTTAAAATCCATTGAAATTCCTTACAATTAGTCACTTAAGGGTGTCGGAGCCAAGTTCTAATCTAAAAATTCGACTTCTTGATTTTACTAAACAAATATTAAATTTCGAATTTTTTTGCTCTGTAGTATTAATCAATTTTTAACTAGAAGCGCACAGAGCGAGAAAATATCTAATTCAAGTAGTTTGTAAGTAAAATGAAAATATTCAATTGAATAAATCAAACTTGCCTCTTCATTCTCCTTAGCCAAAGTCGTCATACTGTTTCTATAGATGTTAGGACAGCTACTAGCTCTCAGTCTATACTTGTGGAGATTCAATACAGCTCCTCGATACATAACAGAATTTCTGTGAACTCGAATATCTTTGAAGTAATGAGTATTGGTATTAAACTGTCTCCTAAGCCATGGAAGAGAATCGGTTCTTACTACACCACCTGCAAAGCCGGGAAGGTGATGTCTTGATACAGATTTTGCTCTTTCCGCCTCAGCCATCTGAAAATAATTATAAATTACACAACCGGATTTATGAAACAGGACCTTTTTAGCCTTCGAACATATTAAATTTAATAAATTAAATATGGCCTACTGCTTGGGCTAATTCTTTCGCTAATAATGGGTTCGTCTCCTCTAAATCTTTTCTGGACATTCTCCTAGTGGCAAGAACCTTTGTAGAGGCATGAGTCGATCCAGGACGGGAATCTTTTGTCTGAGTTTGTACTCTCTTAGCTTTATCTGTCGCTTGTTTGATCCTAAAACAAATTTGCGATTACGTGATGATGCAAAGATTTGAAATCTAGAATATCTCAAATGCTGCTCTGTGTGCCAAAATAAAAATAAACGTCAAAATAAAATGATGAATAATAATAAAAGGAAAATAAAATAAAATAAAAATAAAAATAAAAAGTAAAAGTTGTACTGGATTCTAAAGAGTTAGGATGATAAAAGCAAAATAATAAAAATCGTGCAGGATGCAGATAGCAGACCAGTCGTGTAACCTCATGGACATGGTAACTCCGCTTTTGTTGCAGACATCCCCATTAGAATCATCAAGTTTCTTATCAGAAAGCGATCTGCACAACAGAAGACTAGGATAGTTTTCCAGAATCACGTTGTAGAGCCTCGAGTTAGAGGAAAGGGATTCCAAAACCTCCAATGGCACCTGAAAAAACAAGATAGACTCTTCTATCAATTATTTCTAAATTTTCATCAAATAAAATAACTCTTTTTCCAGGGAAATAAGAAACCTACCTTTTCACTCTGTCTCACAAAGGTCGGTAGATTGACAACACTCCTAAAAGCAGTTCCCCCTCCTCCCCCTTCCGCAGTCGTTGGCGTTTCCGTACTCGTCCTGAGACTCTGTAACAAATACTCTGGGGTTTTCCCACTCTTAAGCAGCTTCCTCAGCTCCTCTTTACCCGGAAACTCCTCAATAGGACTATTGAGGGACCTGCCTCCTTCTGATCTCGCCGTCGACTTCTTCGGTGACCCGAGACTCTGTTTTCTCTGCTCCATGATCCACCACTCTGGATCCCTCATCACCGTTCCACAGACTATCAAATTGAAGAAGGTCCCTGCCAAGAGCAGCACCGTTCCTCTCCATCCATACTCCTTTATGAAGAACGTCGTCAGCGGTGCGTAGACAAACGTTCCAATACCTGTTCCACAAGCCCCTAGACCTACAGCTAGCGTTCTTTTCTTATCAAACCAATAAGCGATGCTCACAACCGCAGTGACGTAGCACAGACCCAAACCCAGCCCCGCAAGGACACCAAAAGTCAGGTACATTACCTCGATGCTGTGACTGAAGCTGCTAAGGACAAATCCAAGCCCAGAGATCAGTCCCCCAGCAATCGTCATATTCCTGCAACCATAGCGATCTACCAAAGCCGACATAACTGGCCCAGAGAGTAGAGGGACCGCCATAAAAAGGGACCCAATCCAGGCAGTTTTAGCTTTAGAGGCCTCAAACTCCTCCAGGAATTTGCTGTACAAAAGCCCGAAGCTGAAAGAAACCCCATCAGCTACCATTGAAATCAACAGTGATGCCAGGACCACCACCCATCCCCAACCACCATCAGGAATCTTTGGCTTCTTAATCTCTTCACTCAGAGAATCCAGTCCCTCTTCATCATCATAGATCTCCAGGACACTCTCCGATCCGTCTATCGAATCTCTTCTCCCCAGATCTGGATTTGAGATAAAAATCGGGTCTGAATATTTCCTGTACACGAGGATCCCCTGAGTCTTTTTCGGCTCAGGATCATGTTCACTTCTATCGGTGGGACTTGGACCAACAGTGAGATTAGGCGAGGTAAGGTAGTGGTCGGTGGGAGTTGCTGGGATTCTATCCTCAGTACAGTCTGTTCCAGGACTTAGAAGCTGTATCTTATTCTGAAATTCGTCTCCAATGCTGAAGTCCTCGTTGGTCGTCAGCTGGGCTTCTCCATCTGGAGTTAAGGACTCCACGCTCCTGTCGGTGGTGAAGGGTGGGGTGGTCAGCATCAACCTTTCATCAGCGATGCTACTGAGATTCTCTGTATTGTTTGAATCTTGTCCAATCCCAGAACTCCTCGAGGAGCTTCTGGTCTCATTAGATCTTGCTCTGGTACCATTGGACTCTATTTTTGTATCATCTCGTTTCCTGTCATCTCTTCTAGCCTCATCAATTCCGATCCCATCGACTCTGGACATATTCGACTTCTTGCTGTTAACACTTTCAAATGTTAAGAGGGCTTCTTGCTCGGGAGAGCTGACTGGAGTACTGGGGAAAACCGTGGGGCTTCCATTGTGCCAACCAACGATGGGGGCTGGTCCTCTCCTTTTGTCCTTGAGTTTTGGGTCCCTGCATATTGAGTTTGATAAATCTGGATCCTTTTTCGGGGGAAAGTCGTCCTTTTGGTAGCTCACGAGGCGTTGATAGTTGCTGGCGTCTTTCTTTGCATAGAGACCCTCTTTTCGTGTTGGACTAGTGATACCGGAATCATTGTTGTTGTTGTGGTTATGACTCTTGAGGTGCTTCACCACGTCGCTAGGATTGTCTCGAAGGAAGTTCCGGTTCCTGTCGGCCATTCTTCTAAATATATGTGTTCGTCGACTGGCTCCAGCGACGCGGCCAGCCCTTCAGCCCCTGGATCTCGTTTGGCACGGCACTCGCCCAACCGTCAGCTACCATAAGGACCTCCCGACGGCTCCCGCACCGGCTCCGAGGTGTCGAATTTCTCAGCATGCACCCTCCTTGCTCTGCCTTTTCCTGCGAAATTAATTAACTTTGTCATTAGTGGAATTTATTCTTCTTTTATTTTTTATTTAAATTATTTTTTTTTCACGACGGAATCCATTTCAAATCAGGCAAACTTTTTTAACTAAACTAGCAGACCAACACGTGCGCTACGCGCACGATTATTTATTTAATTTCTTACAATTTCAAGTCATTAAAAAATCAAAGAAATTTTGCTGATTCAAATTCAGAGAGTAGGTTTGAAACAACAATTTAACCGAGATTTTAGGGACATTTCGTTACATCACTTTTTTTGGAGAGTTATTTCAAGAGATTTCTAGGAATTTTAATGAATTTTGACCATTTTCAAGTGATTTTTACGAAGTTCTAAAGATTTTTAGGATTTTGAAAAGATTTCGTTGAATTTTAAGGTATTTCAGGATATTTCGCGAAATTTTAACGGAATTCATGAAATTTCAAGAGAATTTTTAAAGCTAAGGAATTTTAAGGGATTTTCAATTTTTTGAAATTTTGAAGAATATTAAAAGGTTTCTGAATGTTTCAAGAGATTTTAAAGGGATTTTAAATCCTGTTGTGAAGTTTCGAGGAATTTTAAGACATTTCAAAAGATTTCAAAGAATTTTAAGGGACTTTAAGGAATTTTAAATATTACAATGAAATTTCCTGGAATTTTAAAGGAAGTCAAGAGATTTTTTAATAATTTTAAGGGATTTTCTGATTTTTAAAAGATTTTATAGAATTTTCAGAATTTCATGAAATGTAACGAGATTTCTAATAATTTTAATGTATTTTAAAGGTCGTAAACAGACTTTAAATGTTATTGTCAAATTTAGAGCATTTCAAGAAGTTTCTGATTGGAATATTAAAAGGTTTTCATGAATTTAAAAAGATTTCAAAAGAATTTTTATACATGTATGATTTTTAAAAGCATTTGTAGAATTTAAAAGGATTTCGAAGGTTGTGGTAAATTTTAAGGGATTTTATTAGATATATTTTAAGGGATTTTATATTTTTCTAATTATTAAAATATTTTGTAGCATTTTTAAGTATTTCATGAAATTTGATACGATTTCTAAGGATTTTAAGAGATTCTAAATGTTAAGAAATTCCGAGAGTTTTTTAAAATGAATTTTTAGAGATTTTTGTTAATTTTAGAGATTTGACATAGATTTCAAGAGATTTGCGATTTTATTGATTTTTGTGGGATTTCAAGAGGTTTTTAGGAGTTTAAAGAAATCTTTACTAATTTTAAACAATTTCGAAGTTTTTCATGAAATTTTAAGTAATTTGAAAAGGTTTCTCAGTGTTTTAAGAGAATTAAAGGGATTTTAAATCTTATATGATGTTTCGAGGAATTTTAAGAGAAGTCAAGAGATTTTTATAATTTTCAAAATATTTTGTGGAATTTTAAAGAATTTTGTGAAATTTTATGAGATTTCTAACAATTTTAAGGGATTTTATGATTTTAAGGATTTCATGAAATTTCTAATAATTTTATTAGATTTTAAAGGACGTCAAGGAACTTTAAATGTTATCCTATAATTTAAAGAATATTTTAAACAGTTTTTAAGAATTTTAACAAATTTTCACAAATTATAAAAGATTTCAAGAGAGTTCTATGAATTTTAGAGTATTTTATGGGGTTTAAAGAATTTTAAAGTTGTCAGGTAATTTTATTGATTTCTCTAATTTTTAAAAGATTTTGTAGAATTTTTAAGAATTTCATGGAATTTGATAAGATTTCTATAGACTTTAAGAGATTTTAATTGTTAAGAAATTTAAAGATGTTTTTAGGAATTTGTAAATCTTTTTACGAGTTTCAACTTGGATTTCAAGACATTTATGATGTTAATCGTTTTTGTGAATTTTTGAAGGATTTCAAGAGATTTTGGGGAGTTTTAAGAAATATTAACGAATTTTAAGGTATTTCGAAGGTTTTTCTGAAATTTTTTTGCGCCATTAGTTTGTTTTTCTTCTTTCAACTTCAAGTCACTCAAAAGCCAATCAGGTTTACAACAACAATGTATGCGAGATTTTCGAGACATTTCCTGACACCACTTCTTTAAGATAGGATTATTTTTTTTCACGACGGAATCCATTTCAAATCAGGCAAACTTTTTTAACTAAACTATTTCTTTTTTTTAATATAAATTAGATCGGAATGAAACTGTTTGGTTCAGATACAAATCCGGAATGATTCGGATTTATTCAGAAAAAATTTCAATCCAAAGCTTTCGCTATAGGTTTTTTTTAGCCTCTAGAGTTTAATTTAATTTTTTTCAGTTGATAAATGCGTCTAATACAATGTTCTAATAAATTGTCCCGATTTATGTATGTGTAAGTGTGGATGTACGTCGCAGCTTTTTGTCGCCACTACAGCTTAAAGACACTTGTAGATAAATTGATGTTCGTTTGTATCTGTCGTTTACACACTGAAAAAAAGGTTTGGTTCGCCCAACGAAATAATTTTGTTGGTATTTGTGCAACAAAATTTTTTTGTTGGCTTAACCAAATTATTGTTGGGTGAAGAAAACGTTTTGTTAAACCAACAAATCGTTTTGTTGAACCAACAGAAATTTATTTCAGCCAACAAAACATATTTTGTTGCGCAAAATATTTTTTTGAGTGCATTTGTCTGAAAAATGCGAAAATTCGATTTTATGAAAAAGAATTTTTCTGATAAAAAATGTTACTTGTTATGATCCTCATAAAACTCATTTTTTCAAAAATCTCTGAACAAATATTGCCTAATTTATTACTCTAATAAAAAACATATTTTGTCCCCGAGAGTTTATGTATAACTTCAAGTGTAGAATCTGCCTGATATTAAATGGATTCAGTCCAGAAAATTATGGTATGCTTTGAACTTTGACAAAAAATATGAATAAAAAGATAAAACTATATTTAACACAAATTTACATCTATGCAAATAAAACGTGCAAAAGTATAGTTAGTATAATTAGGCTACATGCAATTGGATTAAACGTTGCATAATTAAATAGTTTCTTCGTGGAAATTTAATTGCCTATCATAAGTTATTAACTGAGAATACATTTTGCAAATTATACATATGTAGGCAATATAGGTACGTGTACGCGTGGTTATTGAAATCACAATAAAAAAAATACTATTACTCTAAAACAATTAATTATAAATAGAGAAATTTAAAAACTATTGAACACTAATTATTTCTTTAAGATAGTTTTGCAAAAATTCGTCATTGAACATTTTCGAAGCTCTTCGAATGCTCAATAATGATTTTTTAGAAAACTATTACTCAGTACCGGCTCTTTTTTCTGGGGGGGGGGTAACACGATGCCTTTTTATATTAATACCACGACTACGTTTCATATTAATATTATTTTTACATAGAATTAATCCAAATGTTTTAACGTTTTAAATGAAGTGCACGTTGTTGAAATTCTCTAAAATCTTTTGTATCTCTTTAAATTTTTTTGAATTCCTTTGAAGTATGTATTTAAATTTTTTTCAAATCCTTTGATCTCTTTTAAAAGTCACCGAAAATGGTTGAAATTTCTTTAAATTCTTAAAAGTCTCTTGAAAACTGTGAAATTTTGTGAAAATTCTTTGAAATAATCTGAAATCAACTAAAAGCAATATGTTTTCGCTGAAAATCTAGAATATCTAAACAATATTGGTATTTTTTTATTTTGAAACGGGTGCTATAAAAGATTTTGCCCGTGGGCGCCAAATATATATTTAGGCTAAGGCCGGCACTGCTATTATAAATCATTATTAGTGTTGAATGGTCTTTTTCAGTATTTGCATCATAATTACATAATTGAAAGCTATTTTCAATGGAGAAAGTGGAGTGAATAAAATAAAATTCAGTACTCACCATCGAGATATTAGATCATGACCTATGCAGGCGTGCATGCGTGATTGGGTTTAGAAATGCGCTTGCGACATACGGCGTAAGCGAGCATCGGGTAAAAAATAAAAATACTTTGAAGGCAATCAATTTCAAATTAAGCAAAGCTGTCAACAACTACTAAAATATAAGATAAAAGAGAAATAATAGTGATTAATTAATAATTAGACGTTGTAAATAAATCATGCATATATCCTGGTAAAAAATAAAAAGTGCATTAATGGTTCATAATAGATACAGTTATACAAATAAATTTCATATAAAAGAAAGTATTATACATTAAATAAGACGTGCATTATATATCCTGTAAAAATATACTATATTTTAGTGTTATATGTATTAATAAAATAAAACTAACTCCTTAAATACATAGTGTTTCCAATTTTCAAATAAGTATTCAATATTTAGCTAATTGTATTACTTGAACTGTAATCATAAATCGATGATAAAATGTGTTTTGTAGATAAATGCAGTTCTCAGAATCGCTATACAGACATTGCTTAAAAATTTCCCTGAAATAAATAAACATTGATTCAGTGATTAAATCTCAACAAAGTAAGCAACGGAATAAGTTTCTCCAGAGTAACGAGTGCAAAAGCTTTAATATAAATTATGTCTTTTGACGTAAATTTGATTTGTTTGTCAAGTTAAATGCGTCATATTTAATCCTTTGATTGTATAAGGCCTCTTTCTGATGAAAATCCGCTTATCAATAATACGTAATTTCTGAGACATTATACCCGTTATATGGAATAAAGATTTCATCTTTTAAAAAGATGGCGTGTTCATTGTCAATTAATAACATTTTCCCTCCCCTTATCAAAAAGTCAAACCAAGTATCCGATTAATTGAGGAATGAATTTTTTAGTGAGAGGTAAAAGTAAAGTTTTTTAAGGAGTGATAAATTATTTTAATTCAACGATATAATTATTGCTTCTTGAAACAGGGATAAAAAAAGTATATAAATACTTTTACATCAAAATAACTTCCTGCATGCTTCTACCCTTCAAGAAATAATGAAAGCATTAAAATATTCAGGTTAGTGGAACATCGATTGATGGACTGCTGCAGATGGAGGTATCGCGTTTTAAGTAAACATTGAACTTTAAGGGATTTTTGGCGACAACTTCCTTGACACGCATGAACTGCTGGTCGCCTCAGTCTGAAGGAATCAAGGACGCCAAAGAACACGGGATCAATAGATCTTATAACATGTAAATCATTTCCAGAAAGGCACCTTTTTTTTTCATACGAAAAAACTTTTCAAGGTTTTAGACATACATTCATATACTTAATCCAAAATTACCAATAGGTTTAATTCTGATTAATCCGGATTAGCGGATTCATTCGAATTCGTACAGATTAAAAGTTTGGATTGCTTTTGAATGGGTTTTGGATTAATTCGGATTGAAAACTTCCTTCGGATTGATTCAGAATAAATTTCAATCCGAAATGGATTGAAATTTAGGGATCCTTCTAAATTCCCTAGAATCACTTAAAATTTCTTGAAATCCCTTTTCAAGTACTTAAAAAAAATTTTAATATTCTCAATCCTTGAAACTCTTGTGAACTATTTTGAAATTCTTTAAAAATTTCTTAAAATCACTTATTGTTTCTATATAATTAATACCCCTTTTTTATAATAAGACCTTTTTTCAAAAAATTAAATAGTTTAATAATCAAATACTGCAAATAATGATTCCACAGAATAGTTTTTTAATCCTGATGGGGTATTTTGGTTAAACTGACAAGTTTTCCTTAATTAGGTCAATATTCTGTCTAAGCGTTACAAGCCTTGTGTGGACCTTGCCAGTTAACCTGATTAGGGCCACATCAGAAATATGGAAAACTGACCAGGACCCTGTCCTGCACGGAAAAAAAAATCCACTGCAGTGGATTTTCACTAAATGAAATCTTGAATAGAGATTCACTGAAAACTAGTCAAGTTGGACTAATTAGATTTTTAATTGCAGTAAATAAATAAAATTTTATTTTATCTGCGAGTTCATAAACTCTGCTTCATTTACGTACTTAAGTTGATAAAAGGTTCGAGTCGTGATCATAAGATAGATAACGTTTTTCTTCAAGACAATCGTATTATCATATATAGTGTAGTAGCTGACTAATCGATGAATCAAATCAAGTTCGACTCGCTAAAGTTCGTGACTTTCCGGGAAATGGCATTGGCTCTGAATAAGTGTGAATCATCAGGGCCGTATTAATATGTATTAATAAATCAACCCCCTGTTTTCCCTTTACTTATTGTGACTAAATATTGTATATATTATTATTATTATTATTGAATAATTAAGCATCAGATTAAACATGTCTTTTTTCTTAACTATTTTGAGAATAAACCTTTTTTGCGATTATATGATGAGGGTGTGTATTATATATATATATATATATATGAATAAATAATTTTTATTTATTTATTTATTTTTATATATATGTAGTGTTGAAACTGGGCTTGCGTAAAGTTCGTGGTAGGTTGTGACGTAAATGAAGGAGGAAGTGAGGTAGAAGGTGCGAATCGGGGGTGGTGTTGCCATGGTTACAGACCGGTCGATTTTCTCGTCTCCAGTTGCCCCCATGGAAATAGGAAGGAGGCTAGAGTACTCCAACTCGACCCGTAACCTTGATATCCACTCTTGAGAAAAGAAGCCACCCCCCCACACACACACAGATCATGTGTTTCTATTTTAGTGTATTTAGTGTCTAAGAATTACGTTATATTCCTGAAAGAATTAGACCAAGTCGTAGACACCTACGTCCTTGAATAGTAAATCTGACTAGTTTCTATTTTCAAGCCTAGGTCAACTTTATACTCTACACGTTGAGGATCGATTTTACGAATTTAAAAGAGACTCGAGATCTGGCTGGAAAATACAGATTCTTTAATGAACTTCATTTAAATGTGGAAAATGTAGGAATGGAACTGATCTCTGCTGGCGTCAGAAGTCTTTATTTAACTTGGGGAAGTAAACATAGATTAGGCATTTTTAGACGACGCGATTTTTTTCTCCCAATTTCCTGAATCATTGCGATGTGGAAGATAATTCATAATTGAAATTTGTGATGATAAGTGTGATACTGCTGAGATTTCTTGAGTGTATAATAATGATTTTAAAATCATTTATACGCATTGTTATGAATTTTATTTTATATTATAGTCCCTAATACAAGTTAAGGTACAACGATATTAAGGTATTTGAGATATTGAGATATTTAAGGGATTTTAAATCTTGTTGTGAAGTTTCGAGGAAATTTAAGAGATTTAAAAAGGTTTCGGAGAATTTTAAGGAACTTTAAGGAATTTTAAGTGTTGTAATAAAATTTCCAAGAGTTTTAAAAGAAGTCAAGAGATTATAATAATTTTAAAAATATTTTATGGAATTTTTAAGAATTTTGTAAAATTTTATGAGATTTATAATAATTTTAAGGGATTTTCTGATTTTGAAAAGATTGTATAGAATTTTAAGGATTTCATGGAATCTAATGAGATTTATAATAATTTTAATGGAATTTAAAAAACGTAAAGGGACTTTAAATGTTAATGAAGAATTTCAAGAATTTCAAGAAGTTTCTGGTAGGAATTTTAAGAGGTTTTCACGAATCTAAAAAGATTTCAAGAGACTTTTATGAGTTTTAAAATATTTTATGAGGTTTAAAGGATTTTCAAGTTTTTCAAGTAACTTTATTGAAGGATTTCAGAAGAATTTCTATACATATATGATTTTTAAAAGAATTTGTAGGATTTAAAAGGATTTCGAAGGTTGTAGTAAAATTTGAAGGGATTTTATGAGATTGTTCTAATTATTAAAACATTTTGTAGAATTTTTAAGGATTTCATGGAATTTGATAAGATTTCTAAAGATTTTAAGAGATTTTAAATGTTAAGAAATTCCAAGACGTTTTTAGGAATTTGTATAGCTTTTTTGAAGTTTCAGACGTCTAGTCTGACGAATTTTTATTATTTTATTTTTTTTTACATTTACTGAATTAAGAATATCAAAAAAAAGTTCCCAAAATCATTTCATTTTATTTCTATTTACTAGTAGAAATTTACCTGACGTTTTAAGGGATTCTGGAGGATTTACAATTATTTAAGGATTTAAAAAGAATTTAAAAAATTTCAATGAATTTAACCAAATTTTATAGATATTTAAAATGTTTTTATAAAAAACTTTCTTGAAATCTCTTCACTATTTTCAACTCTTTTCAAAATCTCTTAAAATCCCTAAAATTAATCAAAATCTCTTAGCATCTCTTAAAATTTTTTTAAAATCCTTTAGTTTTGAAATCCTTTAGTCCCTTGAAATTCTGGTAAATTTCTGCTAGTAAATAAATACAAATTTAAGCTTTAAAAACTAGAAAATTTGTATTGTTCATATTTTTATTCGAATAAAAAAAAGTCGTCAGACTAGATGTCTGAAACATCAACCAAATTCTTTTTACCTAGAACGAGATCATTACATTACAAAAACAAAGAAGAAATAATCTAAGTGATTTTATTGTTTCTTTGTTGTTGTTCATTGTAAAAATAGTCTATTGACTGTCAAACGATTTCTTTCGCTATTAAAGGATTTTCCTTTCAAATGCTATTCTTTTACTGTCAAAATATTTCCTTTGATGGGGGAAACTCACACTTCAACCAATATCCTACAAATGCAATCCTTTAATAGTTAAAGGATTTCTTTTCATAGTCAAAACGATTCCTTTGACAGATAAAAGAAAAAAGAATTTTTTTAGAGTGTTTTTTCTGTGAAGAATAGAGGGGCTAGTGAACTTTCATGTGGCTACAATTTCAAACAACAACGAAGCCGCCCCTGTCTGGTGCGATCCTGTCGACTGTCATTGAACTTTGCAATAAAGTAGTAGCGGCCAGGAAATGGTCAGCCACTGCACAGAGTACTTGCCTACAGTAGTTAAGATGCCTATTGGTCCGACACGAGCACTTAATTATCGACAACAAAAGAGTGAATAAACTTCATCGTAACTACTTCAATTAGAGAGGCCGAAATTATTCAAAAGAATCTTTAAATATTTCTTACTTAATATATTTAAAATTACCAAAAAAAAAAAATATTTTATAAATGAACAGACGACTTAAATAACGAAATAAGTATTAGATTTTTTGCAAACGATAATTTTCATGAGAAAATGAAAAGATTGTTAAAGATTATGAGATTCTAAAATTTGTGAAGGAAAGAAAATTAAGGAAGGAACTTATTATTTAAAGATTCTTTGGAATTTTGTTGATTTGAATTTAGAAAGCAGGTTCATCGATTTTCACAAAAATCGATACTAATTATCATGAAAGTGGAACCACTTTAGGTGATAGGTTGTTAAATGCCAAACGAGGATATACTTAAATGCCGGGAAATGATGGATTAGCTTGAATGACGAGGTCAACCTCGATAGAGAAAATTATAACTTTTCTCCGGAGTTCCTTAATGTCATGATGAATTTAGTTCAAAAGCATCAAAAGTTAAATTACTGTTATTCCTGTCAGTATATTCGCTAAACACTAGCCAGTGCCATTGTCAATTAGCATTTATTAACAAATTGCAACCAGGGACGGCCATATAGCGTTAAATCAAACGTATTCATATTCTCTAAATAATAAAAAAAAAAAATTCCACTTTTCTCAAACAAACAACACAGGAAAGTTGAAATGCAATGAGTCCAGAACGAAATCACTTTCTTCATTTTTTAAAGAAGATTGCAAAAAAAAAACGTCAAATCTCATTGTTTTATATAAAAATATCAATAACTTTTCGAAATAATGAACATTTTTTTAAATTTCTACAGCTTTAAAGATAACTTTCTATAAAATTTGACATTTTTTGCCTTGCATTGTGCGGGACTTAAAGTTGGCGTGAAAAAATTGGAAAATTTGAATATTTTTCCTACTGAGAAGAATATTTTATAAAATATAAAAAATTTGAGCCCTTGTACAATGCAGAGAAATAATAATAATAATTTTTTAAATAATTCTAGCAGATTCTATACAAATTTACTTTTAAAATAAGTATACAAGAAATTTAAAAAAATGTTCAGTATTCGAAAGTTATTGATATTTTAACAAAACATCTTTGCAATTTTAAAAAATTGACAAAGTAATAACTTCGTCCTTGGCTCATTTTGATAACTTTTAATTTACTTAAAAGAAAAAATGTGATCTTTGGTGCAATTAATTTCGAAAACTGAATCGATCATCAAAAAACAAGCGAACCCAAACTGCTGTCTGGTAGTGTAATAAAACTTATTTATAAAATTTATAAAATGTGTTAAGATTTTTGAATTTTTGTCAATTCAAAATAAAATTTCCATGCAAAAATCGAAATTTTCCAAAATTATGCGAAACTTGAAAAATTATGCGAAGATTTCAAAATTACGCGATGAAAAAAAATTATTCGTTTTTATGCGATGACGCATCTTCTTTTTGAGTGCTAAAATATAAATAAAAAAATTAAATAACTATATAAAAAAAGCTTCTAAAATAGTCGAATATGGCATGATTTCTAAAACCTTGAGACGTTATTCATATTTGCAAAAGATTCGTGGTACTGGCAGCACAAAATCTCTTATCTTGATGCCAAGAGATAGAAAGCATAAATCTCGAAACATCACGAATTCTGTACATCTTGCATTGATTTCAAAAACAAGACGACATGATATCACAAGTCAAGGAAATTGATAAAAAACGTAAATAAAAATAATGTAAATGTAAAAATGAACAAAAGAAGACAATGGATGACAAAATGCAGAATGAAATGAAAGTAAAAACTCAATTTTCCGGTAGTGTATGTTGAACCATATATATGTATATCAAATGGGAAACCTATTTTTTATCGACCTTGGACGAGGTGTGTTTAAGATTATTTTTTCTTATCTTATGTTTGTTTTTAAATATGATGATGATTCCAACAACAGACATCGATTAGAATCGCATGCATGTTACACTCGGAAGTCTAGAGTCTCGATAAGATTGTTTAATTGTTTAATTCGAAAAGGTAGATACTGATGCTTTCTGGGAAATATTTGAAACTCGAAAGTAAAAATTGAAAATTAGAAAGTGAATTAGGGTCAAGTTTCATATAACTTAATAGTCACCTCTCCATTGCCACTAGCTACTGTACAGTGTGCCACTACAGGGTAAGAGTTCTCAGCCAACTAAAATACAAGAGAAGATTCATTCAGTTCGACAATCGCGTGCATGGTGCTATGCATGTGCATCCTAACTGAAGCGGATTGGCTTCAAAACATTGACCACTCTATATCACTATATAGACTAAAAACTCAAACAACTATTATACATTTAAGTGTAGATAAACATATATAAAAACTCTTAAGTGGAAAATATATTATAGGGATAAGGAAGACAATTTTTTTAAATTTAATCTTTATATTACTAGCAATTATGATCCGTGCGCTCTGCGTGCGATTAGTTTCTCGTTTTTGCATACCTTTTGCTAGTAGAAAAAAATAATTGAGAATTTTTTATTCTTGAAATGTAAAATCTTGTAATTCTTTATCTAATTTCAGGAATCTTCCTGAGTTTTATAAAATTCCTTCAAAGCCTTTAAAATTACTTAATATCCCATAAAATGTAATTTTATTTCAATGAATTTTGTAAAATTCGTATTCTCTGTCTTAATAATCTTTTTGAAAACGAAAATAGTCTGAAGATTGTTTTCAAATTCGTTTCCGACAACAATATGTTCGATATATTGGTAACATCACTTTTTTAATACAGGATTAAGCTTTAATATTTGTAGATATTAATTGTAAATATAAAAATTAAACAAATGGTAAAGCCACATACAAAAAAAACCACATTATTTTACAAAACATTTTTAAATAAAACTTATCTTCCTCATCCCTTGTTTTCCAATCCGCCCCTAGTTTTCCAAGGTCTGATGATTGATCCACCCCAGAAAACACGCGAATCCTGCGTTATCGCCAGAAATTTTATATAAAAGCTTGGCAAAAATTAAAAAACAAAATATTCGTTAATTAAAGATTAATTAAATTAATTGAAGATTATACATACTTCAACTATAAAGACTATACAACTTGAATAAGAATAAAAGAAAATTAGTTGAAAACTGTTGATAAAAGGTTATCTAGAGATTGTAAAAATGTTTCGAATTCTTAATTGATGCCTTCTATGAAGATAATAACCGTGTCAACGTGCGAGCTACTCTGATTAGATTGATATTTAGCTTCCTCTTAAAAAAGATATCGAAATCTTTAACGTTGTAGCAAATAGAAAATACATACAATTATGTAAAAGAGTAAAGTCGAAATTGAAATTGCATAATAATTATATAGTATCTGTTATTATATCTAAAAAAAAAAAGAAAATGTACATCTCGAAACAATTTTACTGAATAACATATCCTCCGAAGATATTTTACTGAATAAACTAGCCATGACAATTATTATTAGAAACAATTATTATTAGGAAACAATGATTATTAGAAAACAATTATTGACGAATAAGGGCGTTTTCGCATTGATCCGCAAGAGCTATAATCAAACAGAGGAGGATCAAAAAGCCTTTTCATTCATAAAAAAAAAAATAATACAAAAAAGTATAGATAAATACGTAACTTACCACTGCAAGAAGAAAAATGCCGGCAGATTGCTAGATCCTCGTTTGCACAAAGCTTCTTAAATTTGCTTTTAATTCGAAAGTGATTATGGAGAATGATAAGAAACCGCGCGCGTTGTTCAAGTTTGAACCACGTAGAACCGCAAACAAACACTTTTTCAAACTAAGCACTGCTTTTCGAATGCTGGGTGTTATTTTATGATCGCGTGACTTTTCAGTTTCGGTGAAAATCCAGGCTTTATTTTGAGGGATGAAATTGGTTCGAGATAAACCCTAGATGAGTACACAGTACAGACTGAACTGAAAACTGAAGTTGAAGAAACCACCCACCGTGAAAACACCTGACCGAGGGCGCATGCTACACATTTATAGTCTTGCGCATAGTCAGTAGGCGACTGATTTATTATTCTCGAAAACGACATCACAAGTCTCGTTTGATAACAAGGAATGGGACTTGCTGAGTCTCTCTCTAGGCCAATTAAAAATATATATATTAATTAGAATTAGTTTTATAAGTATTTAGAGTATTATTCGGTCAGATGCGTTTTCTCGCGATAATTAAAAATACCGAATGTGGAAAAATACGGAAAAAGTAATTCACAAAAATTTAATTTCCCGAAAAATGAAAATTTTTGAATTAAAAATAAAAATCCAGAAAACATAATTACAGAAAAGACAATTTGCAGAAACAGGGTGGCCACATGTCAGGGAAATCAGGGAAATTTCAGGGAAAATAGAAATTGACATTTACGTTAACTATGTTATTTTCGTCGTATTATATATATAATTTTTATAATTTATTTAACAAATTTTAGAAACTATCAAAAGATTTCGAAGGATTATAAATAATTTTCAGGTATTCTCTGAGATTTTCTAGGTTTCTAATGATTCCAAGAGATTTTCAATAATTTATAAAATTTTTAAGCGGTTTCTAGGAATTTAAAATTATTACAAGAGATTTGTATAATATTTAAAAGATTTAGTTGAATTTTAAAAGGACTTTATGAAATTTTAAGAGATTTTTAAGGAAGTTTAGGGAATTTAAAGAATTTTAAGGAATTTTAAATGTCTTTGAGAAATTTTAAAGGATTTCACGAGATTTTTGTGATTTTCTAAAGATTTTGTGGAATTTTAGAGAATTTTGAAAAGTTT
>CAJFCO010000177.1:1110364-1130906 GCA_904066015.1 Synergus gifuensis | reverse complement strand
TTTTTCGTGGAATTATGAAGGAATTTAAGAAACTTGTAAGAATTTTAAGAGATTTTAAGGAATTATAAATATTCTCGTGAAATTTTAAAGGATTTTAAAAAGCTTGTAAGAATTTTAAGAAATTTTAATTACTTTAAAGTGATTTTAAAGAATTTAAATTTTCCTCCTGGAATTTTAAAGGATTTCACAAAATTTTTATGATTTATAAAAGGTTTTGTAGAAGTTTAAGAAATTTCAAAAGGCTTTCAAGAATTTTAAGAAATCTTTACGTATTTGAAGGTTTTTCGTGGAATTCTAAAGGATTTTAAGAAGCTTGTAAAAATTGTAAGTAATTTTGACATTTTAAAAATGATTTTAAGCAATTTTAATAATCCTCCTAGAATTTAAAAAAATTTTTAAGCGGTTTTTAGGAATTTTAAAGGATTACAAGTGATTTGTATAATATTTAAAAGATTTAGTTGAATTTTAAAAGGACTTTATGAAATTTTAAAAGATTTTTAAGGAAGTTTAAGGAATTTAAAGAATTTTATGGAACTTTAAAGTTCCTTGGGAAATTTTAGAGAATTTTAAAAAGTTTTCAAAAATTATAAAAGTTTTTTTTACGTATTTTAAGGGATTTAAAAGTTTTTTGTGGAATTATAAAGGAATTTAAGAAACTTGTGAGAATTTTAAGAGAATTTAAGAAATTATAAATATCCTCATGGATTTTAAAAGGATTTTAAAAAGCTTGTAAGAATTTAAAAAAATTTTAATTACTTTAAAGTGATTTTAAAGAATTTAAATTTTCCTCCTGGAATTTTAAAGGATTTCACAAAATTTTTATGATTTATAAAAGATTTTGTAGAAGTTTAAGGAATTTCAAGAGGCTTTCAAGAATTTACAGAAATCTTTACGTATTTTAAGAGTTTTTAATGTTTTTCGTGGAATTTTAAAGGAATTTAAGAAGCTTGTAAAAATAGTAAGTAATTTTGACATTTTAAAAATGATTTTAAGGAATTTCAATAGTCCTCATAGAATTTTAAAAAATTTCAAGTCATTTCTGATTTTTAAAAGATTTTGTTAGATTGTTTATTTCATAATTTTTTTTTTTAGAGATTTTAATGCACTTTAGAGAATTTTAAAGAATTTCAGGAGACTCTGAAAATGTTTTATGGAATTTTAAAGGATTTCTGGAAATTTTAAGAGATTTTTAGGAATTTTAAAAGATTTTGAAGTTTTTTGATGAATTTAAAGTACGTATTTAAAAGGATTTTGAGGAATTTTAAAAAGATTAGTGAAAATTGAAGGAATCTCATGAATTATTAACAAATTTGAAGGGATTTCGTGGAATTTTAAGATGTTTCTAAGAATTTCAAGATATTTCAATGAATTTTAAGAGATCTTTTCAAAATTCTTGTAAATTCGAGAGATTTTTACGAATGTTAAATGTTGTGAAGTAATATTAAATTTCAAAATATTTACAATGATATTATACGAAATTTTTGAAAAATTTCAATAATATTATTATTGAAAATTTATACATATTTTTAATACTTTTCTGTCAGGGAAATTTGTTTGAAAGTCAGGGAAAAGTCAGGGAAATGTCAGGGAAATTGAAAAATTGAATCTTGTGGCCACTCTGAGAAAAACAAACATTTTCCAAATTTCAAATTCTCAAAAAATGCAAATTCTTGAAAAAATAATTACCGAAAAGGCAAATTGCCGTATAATAATAATTTCTAAAATTTTTAATTCCTGAGAAATACAATTATTAGTTAAATTATTTTAATTATATTTCAATAAAGTTTTCTACTAACAATTTGTTCGAAATTGGCGAACAGTTAGTTAATTGTAACTAATTTCTGAAATTAATTTTACCCTGTATAAATTTATTCACTTTTCGATAATAAAATCATACTTATTTATTTTTTTTTTAATGGAATTTTTTATCTTGAAAATTATGATTTATACAAAACATCCGACTTAAGTTTTGTAATCCCAAAGTTTAAGGTTTCCCCAATTCACGCAACCTAGAATATTATAAATAATTTCAATTTTAATTTCTTGAAAGCTACTTTCATGAAATAATTGCAGATATATGTGAATTTAAATAGATTAACTAAAAATAAATTATACAAATAACTTTTCTAAACAGTTTCAAACCGAAAAATTCTAAATTAGATAAACTAACAAGTCAATAAGTCTAACAATATAAATACATTTTAACAATATACATAACACATTGATCAATATTCATCAACTCATTGATACCTATATTAATAATGCACAAACATGAATATTTGATAATCTCTTATTCATATTTTTCTGAAAGACAATTATCATTCTAAAAAACTTATTTTATAGTTGGCACTGATTCTTAAGGAATATTTCGTATTTATTACACTTCATCCTTAATTATTACCTATTACCAAAGTGAATTAGTAAGAACAATAACAACAACAATGAGAATTGTTCAAAATTTTAGGCCTGTTATGCTACAAAATGAAAAATACTAAACCGAGGAATTCTGTGACACTGAAGATTTCTAGATATGAAAATGTCGGATTTTAAGACTGTTGGAGCCAAGTTCTAATTTAAAAACTCGATTTCTTCATTTTACTCAACAGATATTAAATTTGGAATTTTTTCCCTCTGTAGAATTAATCAATTTTTAACTAGAATTATGCGTACAGAGCGAGAAAATATCTAATTCAAATATCTTAATATTTTCCAAGTAAAATGAAAATATTCAATTTTGAAGTTAGATTTTGAATTCTTCGCTTTATGCAGAAAGTATGGAAATTAAATATTTTTTTCGCTCTGCATGCAGTCTTATAGTTGAAAAAAGATTAGCGATACAGAGCGAAAAAATATTTATCTATAATTTTCGTTGAGTAAAATGGAGAATGAAATTTTGAGCTTAACACTTGAGTCCCAGGCCCTTAATAAGATTTTAGAAACCTTTTTTTAATTTTTAAGTTCTTCATATTTATAAACAGATTTCATGACTTAATTACACATGTTAATGTAAAATTGTAAAACTGTTTAGACTGGGCCTCAATTAAACGATAAGGATTATCTGCGATCGCAAAACACTTAAGACAAAATAACAAATTAATCATTCAAATTCATACACTATTTTATTCGTAACATATTTTTCTCGTAATCTTTTACTTTTTTTCGGGAAACCTCGAGTTATATAATTATGTACATAATTACATTCTAATTCTAAATAAATAAGGAGGTAATCATTCTTCTTGATTTTATTTTAATTGAAATAGGACTTTATATACATATTTCTTTTGTATCATACATATGTATAGATTTACGTAATACGAATGTATGAGTATGTCTGTGTACGTATGTATATAATTCGAAAATGGATTTTCTAAGTTTTGTCTAAACAGAAGTCTTACAGCGAACAAGATATGCGCCTGCACTATTCGTGCGACAAAGTTCGCACTTAAATTCGCAGGCACTGCGGAGGTGTAAACAATTTTAGAGTTAAATTTTCTTCAATTTTTTCAGAGTCATTCTAAAAAAGTCTCCAAATAATATTTGAAACAGAGTTTTTGCATTAGAAAGAACAGAAAAAACATTAACTTGACGAGAAAAATTCAATTCCAGTTCAATTCCACTTTGAAAACTAAATACTATACTCAATTTCCTTTATATATAATTAAACTTAAAAAAATTTATAATTTAAAAATATTTTATTTCAAAATATTCTAAGTATCTATAATTTCTTGAAAGAAAAAAAGAATACGTCTTTTGAACAACTCTGAACTTCCCTTTGCAAAGAAGGAAGTCTACTTCCTCTAGAGACATTGTATTCTCTTTTTTTTTCACATTCCGATGGCAATCTATTTTATATTGTTACGAAGGTGCCGATTGTTCTTTTTAAAAATCGCGTTCTTCTTTTTGAAATTCCGTTTATCTACTACACAATACTAGAAACGTGTACTTGTAAACCCGAACATACTCGAGCCTTTTTCTTTTAATAGTAAAATATTGCTTTATACATTTTATAGATGCCTTTAAGGCCGCGCATGCATCACTCGCATTCTGAATTCGCTACAACGTGAATGAGATTTTCGTATTTCAGTGTAAAATTCCAGTAAAGATATCAATAAATTCCTTTTCGTTTCAGTTACTTTATCCAATCTGCAGCAATCAGAATGAGTGGTTTATTCTATCGGCAAAATTGATAAAATTGATGTGGTTTCGTATCATCACAGAAAAGCTATGCATACATGCCTATATGTACACACATGTTTTTTTTATTTACTTAATTTTTACTTTTTACGTGTTGAATGTGTTTCATGTATTGTGTATTCATGTTAGTGTATTCATATATGTGTCTTCGAGTCTGCCAAATTTATACAATCGTTTTGTTTCAGAACCATATTTTTTTTAAGAAAACATTTTCTTTTTCGACTGGCAGACTCAGTTTTTTATATTTCTAATATATCTGATAATAATAATTTGACAAGAGAAAGAAAAAGGATGCAAATATTGAATAGAGTAATATACACTGTCGTCAAAGAACTCGACATTATCTTCAGATAAATCGTCATCTGCATTGTAAGCTCTTCAGTTGAATATCTCGTTAGAAAAAGATGATAGAACCATTAGAGCCTAGAATTTAATATTTGAAGTAATATTAAATTACCTGTTTCAATCATCAGTTTCCCATTTTGAAGAATTCATTTAGAGTACAATTAGGAAAAAAACTAACAATCAAAACTAAGACAATACTTAGACTTCGAAGAAGCTACCACATGAAACTAAAATTGTGGTAGCTAAAGATATCCTGAGATTCGAAAATTTAGTAATAAGAGTGACTCGGAGAAAACCTCTTTACCACGAATTTCAATTCATTGCTCGATAATCTTGAAAATGTGACAAAAAATTCGAGCCCTCGAGTCACTCGAAATTGAAACTATTTGAAAGCTTCTCGCTCTAAATTGTACACAATTTCTATCACGAAATGCTATGATTATCCAAGTTATATTAAATGTACGATGAAAATTTTCGTCTCAAGACGACGAGATCGATTGTGGTTCTTTTTTTTTTTTGTACAAAAGGAGTTTTGAGGCAGGTGGACGTTGAAAATGTCAGCGACCTTTTGAATGCTACGACTATAAAAAGAAGATTCCGACGTTAAGCGAAGTTTTACAAAATTGTGGAATTTTCGTCGGCTTATTACTTACATCTAACGTTTTCGTCTAAGAAGAAATTACGGAACTTCTAGTCGACATATTGACTTAATTTTGGGGAAAAAAAACTGAACACTGTTGAGACGATTTTCAATCGTCCGTGGAAGCAAGGCGCTTCACAATTCCTGCTTGGAAGTATCGATTTGTTAATTCCGTGTTGGTCGACTGTCTTGATTTTCTCTCTGGATCATCCTGGTTCCTTCAAACATTATTGATGTCTGGGAAATTTTCTGGTGCATCACTCCTCTTTCCGGATTTGTATCTTTTGTACATGTCGATGATGGGCATGACCATCAGCATCGTGCCACTCAGGGCGATGAAAAATCCGGCTAGGTAAAAGGACAGGTCATAGGTTCCTGTGATATCGTAGAGCCATCCTGAAAACAGTATTTAACAATTTTTAACAATTAGAAATTTATAATAAAATTCCTTCAAAAGTCCACAAAATCTTTTTAAAATCTTTTGAAATATTTCAAAATTCCACGAGAAACTATTGGAATTATTGGAAACTTATTGAAATACCTTAAAATTCACTGAAATCTTTTTAAATTCCTAGAAACATCTTAAAATTCCTTAAAATTTCACTATAATATTTAAAATCCTATAAAATGTCACAAATTCTTTAAAATTTCAAAAACTCTTTTGTAAATCATAAAAATCTTGTGAAATACTTTAAAATTCAATAAGGAACTTTGAAATTCTCTAAAATACAACTTTAAATGTCAAAAGTTCTTAAAATTTATACAAGCTTTTTAAAATTCTTTAAAATTCCACGAAAAACTTTAAAACCTTTTACAATACGTAAAGATCTCTTAAAATTCTTGAAAACCTCTTGAAAATGTAAAAAATTCTACAAAATCTTTCATAAATCATAAAAATCTTGTGAGATTCTTCAAAATTTCAATCAAATCCCCTAAAATCACATTAAAAAAATCAAAATTTCTTAAAATTCTTACAAGGCCTTTTAAAATCCTTTACAATACGTAAAAATCTAATAATCTCTTGAAATTTTGTAAAATTTCACAAAATATTTTGAAAGCCATAAAAATCTCTTAAAATTTCATGAAGTCCTTTAAAATTCTACTAAATATTTTCAATATTATACAAATCTCTTGTAATCTCTTTAAATTCCTAGAAACCTCTTAAAATCTTTTAAAATTATTGAAAATTTCTTGAAATCATTAGAAATCCAAAGAATTTCAAAGAATGCCTGGAAATTCTTTATAATCCTTCGAAATCCTTGGAAAAATTCGGAAATCTGTTAAATAAACTATAAAATGTATATATGCAATACGACATAAATAACATAGTTAGCATAAATATCAATTTCTATTTTCCCTGACAACTACTCGCATTTCCCTGACATTTCAGGGAAGTGAGAATCTGGTAAGAACTGATTGAAATCGGTTAGAGTGTGGTAATTGGCTTTCAAAGACGAACTCAATGCTGGCATCTGAGTGCGTTATATTGCATCTCGCGAACGCGGAATAATCTGGAACCAATTAAGATCTTCGGACTTAAAGCTCAGAGCTCCCTTGGGTAGTAAAATGATAATTGATCTTACTACCTTCGATCTCTTTATATTAAACTTGAGTTTCATGCACACGATAAATCGCACGTCTGTATCAATACTTTATAGTTTATACTTATGATATAATAATTTTAAAAAATCTCATATCGAAATTCAAAAAGATTTTATGTTATTTCTAAAAATTCCAAAAAATTCAAGACTACAAAAGGAGACTACAAAATATTTCAAGAGTTGTTAAGTAATTTCAAAGGATTTCAAAATATTTCACAGGATTTCAACCAATTTCAGAAGATAATAAGTGATTTAACAAACTAAAAAATTCAAAAACATCTTTTATGTTTCCAAATTACTTAAAAATTTTGCAACTGTTTTGAATTTTTACATTTTAGTGTCCTAAAATGAACGTCAAGTTCGTTAGTCAGCCATTTTATCGAAAAATCGAAAATTCAAATTTTTAGCCAAATAACGCGAGATGGCGAGAAAATGATAAAAACATAATTATTGGTCTTAAAAAGATCCACAAATTTTCATTTGACAATTTTTTGATAGGATGAGTAGTTTTCATTTTAATCATGAAAAATATTGTTCAATAGAGCCGAGCGCGAAGTGCGAAGTTTGAATTAGGTTTACCATAAACCACATCCGTCGAAGAAATATTTCGATCAGAGAAATTAAATTTTGGGCCTAGACTGATGAGAAGATAAAAATTATATAATTTACTGCTTTCTTTAACACACTAAGCGAGAACACATTTAATTTTATCTCATTCTAAAGGTTCATCCTAGAAATGATTATTCAATATTCACTGCTCTATTACTCATTCAAGCCTTCAGTGGCAAAATAAAATTGATGGTTCAAATGACCATCGAAAGACAGTAATTCTAAAGTCTGACCTCAATTTTTGACAACTTTACAAATGTGTTTTCCACATCGGCATAAATTCAGCTGCATAAATTTTCTTCTTCTATTGGACACTGAAGATGAAAATATGTAATATGAAATATTAAATTTCGAATCTGGATGAAAGGATCCTAATTCTTTTTCTTCGTGAATACCATTTTGAAAGTTCACAAACTTAGGTATTTTTATAAATTTGAAATTCATCTTACTTAAAGTAAGTATTCTTTTTGGCTCCGATCATGTGTTTACGAGTCGATAAATTATTTTATATCGTGACCTAATTCTTGTAACACTTCTCCCCTTTTGTCAACCTTATAGGATGAAAAGTTCCAAGTCTCACTTCTCTGAAATATTTCTTGCAAGATATATCTGGAATCTTCAATTTACAGGCAATGTTTTTAAAATTCAGTCCAAAATTTGAGTTTTGCATTCTGAAAAAAATTCAATCTAATTTATTTATCGTAAAAATTATTTAATTGAGGTTTACCAGCAAGAGGAGGCCCCATGAGATTGGCGACGCCCTGAACCAGTAAGAGGAGTCCATAGGCATTAGTGAATCTCTCCAGGGTGATAACTTCCACAAGGATGATACTAGTGAGACTGTAGTTTGCGGCGATGAAAAGTCCGAAGGCACCGGAAATTGCACAGAGTGAGGGGTAGTTGTTGACCACCAAAGGGATCATTGCTGTCACTGCACCACATAAAGCCATGCAAACTGCATATACCAATGATGCGTTCACCCATGCTCGATCACCTGCCCAGCCCAGGAAGATCTGAAAAAAAAATTGAAAACCTTAATCACGGAAAAAAATTAGTTTCTTCTCGCTATCGTAATAGGACTAATCCGTGCCAATCCCATTAGCTTCAAACTCTAGGACTACCAAGAGGATCAATATATTTGGGTCAGTCATAAGGTTTAAAATCAGGGTGGCTAAAAGATTCAATTTTTCAATTTCCCTGACATTTCCCTGACTTCCCTGACATATATAGTGATTTTCATGAATTCCAATGGATTTTAGAGGAATTAGGGGAAATTTAAAGTATTCTTATAAATTTCAAAAAAAAAATTCTTAAATTAAAAATATTTTAAGGAATTTTAAGTGATTTTAAAGCATTCAAAAGGATTTTGAGGGATTCTGTGACTATTTCCATGAAAATACGGTTTATTCTACAAGTTTGAAAGTCGAATTGCGGAAAAGAACTTGGAGCTACACAATACCCTATTTCTTGCGAAAGTAGACTTGAATAGTTTGACCCAAATTAACGATCCGCTCGGAATAATGGAATTGCCTATTATAGGATCAGAGGCGAGACGACGTCAGGATCGACCTCGATGAAACGCACTTGCTTACAGAAATCCTATAGGTTTCTTCCTTCGTAAACAGATCAATGTCTATTTGAAAGAATATTTCACGGCACCTGATTTATTCTATTTCTGACGTTCGTGATTGGCAATTTAATTAAGGGCATGTAATACTTTACCATAAGAGCAAATTAGTTATACCAATTATACATTCATAATAATAAATATTTTCAGCTAATAAGAGTCAATAAACCTTCTTCTACATGAGACGAAAGTTTATTGACTCTTATTTACTAAAATTATTTATTATAATGGATGTATAATTGGTATAACTAATTTGCTCTTATGGTAAAGTATCACATGCCCTTAAGGAAATAAATTACAATCTTTCAGATTTTTAAATCCGAATTTGCAAAAAAAAAATCACTTAGGTCTACACTTCCTTTAATACTTTTATTTCTGCTAGCTGACACTTTAGAGTTTATAACTTTAATTTTAAACAAAAATATTTTGAATGCGAGAAGGTAAATTATTATTATTACATTAAGAACCGTATGTTTATACTTTAGAAAATTTTCAATTATATTTGAAGGAGATTGAATGAATACAAGCTGGTATGATTATAAGGTTTCACTCAAATGTAAAGTTCCATGCTAGTTATTACACAAGGAGGATTAAGTAAAGCAAGTTAAAGGCGTTGGATACATGTTCTTACCTCAAAATTAAATTTCTTCATTTACTGAGCATATATTGTAATCAGATATTTTTTCCCTCTGCAGCGTTATTCGATTTTTAAATATGTCTAAGAGCAAAAAAAAATTTAATTTAAATACTATTACCTCAAAAGAAGGAATTCGAAATATATTTTCAAAATTAAATCCCTCCATTTTACGCAAAAAGTATTACAATTATACATTTTTCGTTCTGAACGCATATTTTTGTTTAAAAAGAAAATAGCCCTTGAGATAAGAACTTGGATTCAGCGCCCTTAAGGAAAGATACGTTTTAAATACATATTTAAAATAATTTTAAGATATTTTGAAAGTGCTTGTGGAATATGTAAATAATCTTAAAATCTTAATCTTAAAATATCTCAAAAATCCCTAAACTCTCTTGAAATTCCTTAAAATCCTTAACAGCTTTTTAAATCTCTTAAAATATCTTGAAATCGTTTTAAAATATTTAAAAATCTTTTGAAAATCACAAAAAAAATTCCTCACACTTATTTTTATAGTCCGAACTCTTCTAAAAATCCTTGGAAATTTCATAAATTCAAATAAAATCACTTAAAATCCCTTGAAGTTCTTTAAAATATCTTGAAATATCATGAAATCTCTAAAAATTCATTAAAATACTTTTTTCTGTCAGTAAAAAACAAAAGCAGGAACGTTTCTAAAATCTGTTAAATAAACTATAAAATCTATATACGTAATACGACAAAAATAACATAATTAGCATAAATGTCAATTTCTATTTTCCCTGACAAATTTTTTTTTCCTTGACATTTCCCTGACTTCCCTGACATTCCTGACATGTGGCCACCGTGAAAAGTTCCAAAACATCATCTTAAATCTTATAATTATCTGAAAAAAAATTTCACCTCTCCTCCCATGTTAGTGATGCCAATAACCGAGATAAGAATCGACGATTGTTTTTCACTGAAGCCCATCTCGATGGCATTGTCGGTGAGATACATGTAAGGCACATCGTACCAAGTATGCAAAAGGAAGTTGCTGATCGAGAACAGCAAAAATCTGGAGTCAGCGAAATGTGAGAAGTCCAGCATGTCCACGAGCAGATCCCAAAACTCCCAAAGTCCAGCGTACCAAACCATCTTGGTCTTAGCAATGGTAGTCATCGAGTTCCTATAAATATCAGGACAACTAGAAGCCCTAAGTCGATACCTATTGATATTCAGCATAGCTCCTCTATAAGTCAAACTATGCCTATGTACTCGTATATCCTTCAAATAGGCAGTTGGTACTCTCCTATGATGTTGTAAACTACCAGAACGTCTTAAAGGAATCTCATTGTCAGTATTATTAACCTTCTTCAACCACCAGAGATAAGCAGCGTCAGTACTTTGTTTCGAAGCATGATCCTCCTCCTGTCCTTTGTTACTGCTTTCCTGACCCTTCAGTTCCACCAAAGGACTCGATGTGGGAACGAACCTCGCAGAAGGAATGCTCATCTGATCGTGAAGAGCCCCGGAGTCACTAAAACTCCGTGAAGATATCAAAAGATTGGGATAATTTTGCAGCAGTACATTATAGACATTCTTATTAGTGCTCAGCAGTTCCAAAACCTCTAGGGGAACCTTCTCCCCATTCTTGACAAAGGTCGGCAGGCTTACCAGGCTGGAGAACAACTTGCCTCCATCATCGTCCTGGACCCTTAGGTTCTCAATAATCATAGCATTCGCCGAGGCGAAAGCTCGTTTAGGATCCCCATGAGGCGTCTGAGTCGCTGTGTTTGCAGAACTACTGGCTGAAAATGAATCACCGCTAGAATTTTGAATCTTTGACCTCATCTTCTCTCTATTTTTTCTTCTCTCCTCCGTCTTGGCCTTCGCTCTTGTAGTTGTCCATTCCAGATCCCTCATCAGACATCCACAGACAGCTAGGTTTAAAAACAACCCAGCGAGGATCAGAGTCGTTCCTCTCCAACCATATTCAGCCAGAAGATACTGCGTCACTGGAGCGAAGATGAAGGTTCCAATTCCACTGCCGCAGACTGAAAGTCCCGTGGCGAAAGATCTCCTTTTGTCAAAGTAATAAGCCACGATGACTACGGCAGCTACGAAGCAGAGAGAAAGTCCGAATCCAGAAATGACGCCAAAGGTTAAGATTAAAACTTCCATGGAACCTGCAAAAGAACTGATGACAAAACCTATTGTTGCTAGTAAACTTCCGGCTATGGAGACTCTTCGACAGCCGTAACGATCTGTTAGAAAACTAGCGACTGGTCCCGAAAGCAGAGGCATTGCCATGAAGAGGCTGCCAATCCAGGCGGTTTTGGATTTGCCTTCGCCGAAGTAGCTCAGGAATTCGACGTAGATTACTCCGAATGAAAAAGTGATGCCATCGGCTATTAGATTCACCATGAAAGCGGCCATAACAATGACCCAACCCCAACCTCCATCCGGAGGTCTAGCTTCGGAGAAGTTCTCCAGGCTGGAGTTGTCTTCAGAGCTGCTGGAACTTGAAGTAGAGATTGAGGGACTGGATTGAGGTTTCTCATTGAGGTTTCTTATCTCACGATCCTTCTGACTCTGCGTTTTCGTCTTCAAATCTTTGTTAAACTGAACATGAAGAACCTGCTTATCTTCTTTGGGAGATTTGCCATTTACAAGTTTTTCGGTGCTTTTTTCGTTGAGGGTAAGATTGTTTGAAACGAGAATTCTCGGGGGCGATCCGAAGAGTACATTTTTTAGCTTCTGAGAACTCGGGAGATCCTCTTTATAAAGGCTCTCGGGTCTCTTTGGTGAATTTTGTAGAGAGTCTTTCAATTCCTGCCTTGCTTCAAGGCGGATTTTAAATCCTGATTCTTGGTCTTGAGGATCATCACCGACAAACCTTTCAGTTTCTTCATTTTCGGGGATTAACTCATTTTCGGGTACTAACTCAAAGGTAAAATTTAGACTTTTTTTTCCTTCTTGTCTTTTCAAGTCAGCTTTATGATCCTCGGTTCTCTCTCTTAGGGAAAAAACTGGACGAAGTTGTTTTTCCTCCAAGGATCCAAGTGTCTTATTCGAAAGATTTGGATTTGTAATTTTTAAAGGTTGTTCATCCTCGTTGACTTTGCGGCTCGTTTCCTCACCGTTGAAGAATTTCCAATCGGCCATTGTGGACTCGCAAGAGAGTCTGATTAGAATTTGGTAAGATTAGAATTTGGCAAGATCTTCTTCATAGAAGATTCTTGATTTCTGGGTATGAAGAGCTGAGTATACGATGTCTGGTGAACACTTAGAAATAATTTTGGGTCCACACGCGAGGTTTTTGTGGTTTCTCTTTGGCTTATTTGAACTTTCGATGCTACGATTATTAATGTATCACAACGATTCACAGATTCAAAACATAAACTTGACTAGTTTCGTCCTTGATTTAAATAAAGGTGTAATTGGCCATTCGTAGAGCTGTCGAGTAAACTGTCGACGAAGTGGTAACAGAGACGAGGAAGACCTAGTCTGGAGTCGACCGCCGCCACCATCGCAGCTAGAACCCAGGATTGTTGTCGGTCTCCTCCTCGTATCCTGGACTCTCAGGATCACCTCCTCCTCCACAACCCGATCGTTAACCCAGGCACCCATGCGGCGAACGGTACTTCTTCTGCTCTTTTGGTTTACACTGAAACAAATCGAGGTCACAATCAGATGTTATCTTTATTTGTATTTCTTGTAAATTCAATAGTAATTCAAAGATTTTGTTTATTTCAAGGGATACCTATTAAATTATATTAAAATAATTTTAAACAATTTTAAAAGAATTCCAAAGAATTTAAGGATTTTCAAGAGATTTCACAAGATTTTAAAGATATCAAGACATCAGAGATTTGAAGTCTTGTTATTATTATTATTATTATTATTATTATTATTATTATTTCAAATTAAAAATAAATAAGAAAGTTCTGAATCGACCATTTCCTAAAAACTCCTAAAAACTTGCACGAAAAAGCTTTAACGTAAACTTTAGATAAAACTATTTTCTGAAATAATCATTTAGCAATATTTCAAACTTTAAATATTAAGAGAAAATTCGAAGATTTTTAAACGACCTAAAAATCTAATATTCCATTTTCTTTGACAAGTAAGTCCCAAGATGTATCTATCTTGTGACCAGTAGAGCAATTCAAGTTAAGCACAGCGATTATAAATAAAGTTCATTGTATGTGAGTTGCTATCAATTTAAGGATATAAAGTGGTGCGCACTACTTCTCTCTCTTCCTTTCTCTATAAAATCAGTCTCTTACTCTAAATCATACAACCTATAATTATTTAATTGCAACCTATTTTGATTTAATTGAGATTTTATTTAAATATATAGTTCTTTAAAGAGTAACACTTTATTTCTATTTAAGCATTTGATTTTCCAATTATGGGTATTCATTTTATCTTCTGATAAATAATGCTTATGTCCTCTATCAATGTTAATAAAATCAATATAATTTAATGACACTATCAGCTTAAGATAATTAAATATAAATTTGAAAAACAAATTGGGTTGAAGTTTCAAACGTCTAGTCTGACGAAAATTTTTATGTATTTAATTTTTTCTACATTTATTGTATTAAGAATATCAAAAAAAATTCCCAAAATAATTTTATTTTTATTTATTTACTAGTAGAAATTTACTCAGCGTTGCCCGGGTTTTTAAGAAATTTTAAGGGATTTTATAGAGACTTTAAGTCATTTCGGAGAATTTCAAGATATCTTAATGAACTTTAAAGGATTTTTAAAAGAATTCAAAACAGTTAAAGGATTTTCAAGAGATTTTCAACTTTAATTCTTTAATTCTTTAAAAATCTCTTAGCATCCCTTGAAATTCCTTAAAATTACTATAAATCTCTTGAATCCTTTTATAATTTTTGAAATCTTATAAAATCTCTTGAAATTCCTTAAAATTATTTAAAATCTTTTGCAATTCTTTAAAGTCTCTTTAAAATTCCTCTAAATTCTCTAAAATTGCTAAATAAAATTTTTGGGTTTTTGGAACAGTCGAAACTTTTTTTTATTATTATTATTATTCCAATAAATGTAAAAAATCGTCAGACTGAACGTCTGAAACTTCAACCCAATGAAAAACAAGGGAAAATTTCTTCTTAAACCACCTTTCAATAATTATTCTAATTACACTTGTACATTTTATCTGATTTTGTCAAAAATCTCTATATTGAATTAAATCTAATCTCTAAAACTTTCAGGAAAAATTGAATAAATGAAAATATGGAGCCTTGATATTGTTGTAAAGCACTTATCCTTATCACTCTATAAAAAGCTTAAGGAATATAAGATCTCGGAATAGAAAACATTGTTAATTAAAGACTTTATTCTCCAGATATTGATCAAAGAATCAACAATTTGACAAGAACGTTGAAAGAAGAGTATCCAAAGTGGAATAAATATTGTAGATATTACATTAGACATAGATAAGCTGATAAAATGCAATCTTTCATAAACTGGAAGTTGTGTGTAAATCTACTATATGTATAAATAAATGATGAGAATGTAAGAATAATTATCTCTTGCACTTAGAACCGGGCTCGTAACAGGCTACAGGAAACTAACGATTTACTTTTTAAGTGTAAATTATAACTAAGTTCATCCTCGATTACCCAAAAGCGTGCTAATAAGAATTTCATGACCTGATTAATTCAATGAAAATTTACGTGGTTTCTGCGTCAATATTGATTCAGATTTATTATTAGAGTAGGATAATAATGTTAATCAATTATATTGAATTTATTGTTGATAATTAACTCTTTTACTTGCGCTAAATTTGACCAAGCAGAAAATGAAGGAATTTGTCTCCTGAATTTTACTGTCAACTCGGATATTTATTTTCAGCCCGCAGCCTTATATTTTCACGTGGGAACTTAACTTAGCTTTTCAGAGCTAATTAATTAGTCAGTTCAACGTGTGTCTGTATAGATGTACGTACACAGTACATGTGGTTCGAATTATTTTTTCGATATTTATTCAGTAAGAATCTGTCACATTTATTTATCTAATATTAAACAAATGACGACGTTATTTATAAGAATAAATCATAACACATAAGAAGGCAGATCATTGCGCGGTTTTTGCATGTTTTTTTGAATTAAGGCAGGAATAAAATTTTATCTCATACACAAAAAAAAAGAAGGGGGAGATAGCAATTGGTAGAAAAAACGTGAAACATTGACAAAATTCTCGCTTCATCACGTATTATAATTTGATAAAAAAAGAAGAAAGATTTATTATAATAAAAAAGATCAAGTTTAATCAAATCCATGTAAAATAATGTTCTTAAATATATTAAAAAAATAGGAAAAATGGACAATATTTTCTATAAGGTGTACTAGATAAAAGTTTGTAAAGGAAAGTGTTTTAAACTGAAGATTGCAAATTTGAACTTTGACCATATTCCAAAATAAATTTGGTAATTGTCATGATGAACATTAACTTTCAACTCCCGTTTTTATGTATTTATAAAGATAAGTTCAACTTAAGGTCGATTAAGTGAGAGATAATTTTAAGAAAATCTGATGATTTGTTTTTGCTTTAATTTCAAACAGTTTTTACTAACTTTTTTTTAAAAGCTTTTTTTCTGATTTAAGACTGCAAATTAACATTAGTAAAAAGATTTATAAATGTTCAGCTTCTCCCTCCCCCCACTCTCTCTTTCTCTCTCTTGGCTATTTATAGAACTTCTAAGAAATGAGATTTATCAACTGGTCGTAGATAATCTTCGTAGCTTTTGTGTCATGATTATTGTTTGTACAGGCGAGAAATTCTTGTAATGCTTTAAATGCCGAACGAAAACCACGTGGATCTATAACAGTTTTGTTATCACGAAAGCTGATAACGTTTAACCGGGAATTTATCGACCCAATTTTTCTCTTTTACTCCAGTGGACTGATTAACGAAGTGAGACCTCATGACACTGGCCGAGACTGCAAAAACCGATATTTTCCTATCTTAAAAAAGTGGTGTCACGAAATGTCTCGAAAATCTCGCAACACATTGTTGTTACAAACCTGATTGGCTTTTGAATGACTTGAAGTTGAAAGAAGAAAAAGAAACTAATGGCGCGCAAAATTTTCAGAAAACATTTGAAAGATTTAAAATTTCAGTTAAGATTTCTTAAAACTCCTAAATATTTCTAAAATTCTTAAAAACATGGAATTTCTTAACATTTAAAATCTCTTAAAATCTTTAGAAATCCTTAAAAATTTTTTTAAATCTTTTAAAAATTATAGAAATCAATAAAATTACCTGACAAGTTTAAAATCCTTAAACTTTAAACTTAAAATTCGTTGGAATCTCTTAAAGTTCTTAGAAACCTCTTAATATTCATCAAAATTTCAAAACTTTACAAAATTCTCTTGAAATATCATGAGTTCCGTTAAAATTCCGCGAAATATCCTGAAATACCTTAAAATTCTGCGAAATCTTTTTAAAATCCTAAAAATCTTTAGAACTTCGTAAAAATCACTTGAAATGGTTAAAATCGAAATGGTCAAAATCCATTAAAATTCCAAGAAACCTCTTGAAATACCTCTCTAAAAAAAGTGATGTAACGAAATGTCCCTAAAATCTCGGTTACATTGTTGTTTCAAACCTAAATTTGAATCAGCAAAATTTCATTGATTTTTTAATGACTTGAAGTTGTAAGAAATTAAATAAATAATCTCGTGCGCGTAGCACACGTGTTGGTCTGTTTCGCCTCTCCCTTCTTCATTCTTCTTAAAAAAATGTATATCGATACTAAATATCTGATGATTTCCTTGAAATCACTGAACCTACGATTTGACCCACTGAACTTTGTTCAGGGGTCAAATCCACCCCTACTCCAAAGAGGTTTTTTTTCTATCACTTTATTTTTATCTCAACTTTTTTGACGGGTCGAAGTCAATTTTAATTAATGAACTCTATAAGTTCGAGACGTTTTTTTTTCTATTTTTGCATTTAAAAATACTGAAAGTCATCATCTATTGAAGGACTTTTTTTTCATCAAAGGGTTCACTTTCACATGTGTCATTTGAATCGTTTATAAACGAAAAGGTCTAATTTGTGTTCAATTACGATTGTTTCTTTTTAAATTACTGACTGATTAATGCTTTTATTATAATTTTGAACTCTTATAAATGAAAATATAAATTTTTAGTAAATTATTTTTATTTTTATTTGTAGATGATGTAATTTACTTTTGTATTTTGAATTAGTAATAATTTAACTAAATATGTAGTCAAATTCTTAAGAATTCATATTGAGATAGATAAATAAACAAATTTCTGACAAATATAATGTCTTCCGAAGACAAGTTAAATTCAAATTACAAAATCACCCTCTCAAAAACTAGATTAAGAAAACTATATATTATCAACTACATAAACTCATTAAACTATTGTACTAGATTCACAAACGAAATATAAAATCCCAGATAACACGTACAGCTTATCAGTTAATTCAAGTACAAGTAAAAAATAAAGATTAAAAATGTTTTATCGCAAGTACAATGACCGTTTAAAATAAAGAACTAACCGTCTCTTGAGTGCCGTTCATCAACCTTATATTTCCGTTATTCACCATAATTAGATGCTCGAGGGGATTTTTCTCTTGCAAGAAACAAAACAGTCTCACTTGAACCTGATATAGTATAGTTGACAGTATAGCGTTCTTACGATCATTGAAAACACTCACTCAAAACCCACGCTTAATCAATTATCACCAAAGTAGTTAAAAAAAACTAAACAGCAAACTTCACACAATTTCTTTCATTCGCAAAACTTTAAAACCTCAGCTGTATAAAAGTTATAGTCAAATTGAAAGCTCGGCGTCACTTTCGATTTGTAAGAGTACTCAGTAGTTAAAGTGGTAACACTGTCAAAAGGTCACTAATTAATCAACAAAACTTGGCGGTATGGATCGCACAAATCAATAAACGTTGGCCGTCGTGACCTTGATTTCATAAATGTCCTTTTCTCCTTACTTAAAACTTAAAACAAGGCTACTCCAAGTTTCACATTTCTAAATACATATTTTACACCACATTTCCTAACACAATTTATTACTTTAGATAATTATAATTTTTCATTAATAATTCAATTGATAGCACGTGATTTGGATCAAAGTTCACCTTCCAAATATTAAAAAAAAAAGTTCAATGTTCTCAGAAGATATAAATATTTTTAAATTCATTTTTTAAATTGTTTATTGCTCCTAAAAAAGATTTTTAAAGAAAGTTTCTACTTGTATGTCAAGTGTAATTATTTATTTGTAAAAAAAAGGAAGTTCTATTAAATTAGTTAAATTCGGAAGATATGTACTGTACATAGACAAGAAATGCACGAAAGGATAGCCGCGCTAATACTGAGATTCATATGTCCGTCGGCACTAAGTATATCCACTATACGAACTTAGTGACTCGTAACTTATTGGTGTAGGTGCTCTCTCGAGAGATATGATACATATTCAAGACAGTCAGAGGTACTACAAAACGGACACGAATTGTATAACGCAGAATATTGATTGTAGTATATTATATGTATGCACAAAGAAAAAAAATGAATCAAAAGCATCCGGTGCGATTCTATTGAATTACTTATTATAGGTACAATAGCTTCTGTAATAAATCAAACACACACTTTCCATCGTTTCATCAAATAAGTTTGATTGTTAAATAGGAAACACGACACTATCAAAAGCAGTGTGACAAATTTCAAGACGATAAAGCACAATAATAAGAGCATGTAGTATAATTACCTTACACGCAGAAAAAAGTATGTTTAAATTAAACAAAAAAGCATATAATTGAAAGAAATAAACTTTTTACTTCAATAGCAGACCAACACGTGCGCTATGCGCACGATTATTTATTTATTTTCTTACAATTTCAAGTCATTAAAAAATCAATGAAATTTTTCTGATTCAAATTCAGAGAGTAGGTTTGAAACAACAATTTAACCAAGATTTTTGGGACATTTCGTTAAATCATTTTTTGGAGAGGTATATTTCAAGAGATTTCTATGAATTTTAATGAATTTTGACCATTTTCAAGTAATTTTTAGGAAATTCTAAAGATTTTTAGGATTTTAAAAAAGATTTCGTAGAATTTTAAGGTATTTCAGGATATTTCGCGAAATTTTAACGGAATTCATGAAATTTCAAGAGCATTTTTAAAGCTAACAAGGGATTTTAAATTTTTTGAAATTTTGAGGAATATTAAGAGGTTTCTAAGATTAACTTTAAGAGATTCCAACGAATTTTAAGCGATTTCGAAGATTTTCGTGAAATTTTAAGTGATTTGAAAAGGTTTCTGAGTGTTTTAAGAGATTTTAAGGGATTTTAAATCCTGTTGTGAAGTTTCCAGGAATTTTAAGACATTTCGAAAGGTTTCAAAGAATTTTAAGGGACTTTAAGGAACTTTAAATATTACAATGAAAATACCTGGAATTTTAAAAGAAATCAAGAGATTTTTTAATAATTTTAAGGTATTTTCTTATTTTTAAAATATATTTATTGAATTTTCAGAATTTCATGGAATGTAACGAGATTTCTAATAATTTTAATGAATTTTAAAGGACGTGAAGAGACTTTAAATGTTAAAGACACTTAAATTGTCAAATTTAAAGCATTTCAAGAAGTTTCTGATGGGAATATTAAAAGGTTCTCATGAATTTAAAAAGATTTCAAGAGATTTTTATGAGTTTTAAAATATTTTATGAGGTTTAAAGAATTTTAAAGTTTTTCAGATAATTTTATTGAGGGATTTCAAAAGAATTTCTATACATGTATGATGTTTAAAAGAATTTGTAGAATTTAAAAGGATTTCGAAGGTTGTGATAAAATTGTAAGAGATTTTATTAGATTGTTCTAATTATTAGAAGATTTTATATTATTTTTAAGGATTT
>CAJFCO010000177.1:1083451-1109596 GCA_904066015.1 Synergus gifuensis | reverse complement strand
TTGTGGATTTTTAAGGGATTTCAAGAGGTTTTTGGGAGTTTTAAGAATTCTTGACGAATTTTAAGCAATTTCGAAGGTTTTCATGAAATTTTAAGTGATTTGAAAAGGTTTCTCAGAGTTTTAAGAGAATTTAAGGTATTTTAAATCTTATGATGTTTCGAGGAATTTTAAGAGATTTCAAAGGGTTTCAGAGTATTTTAAGGAACTTTAAGGAATTTTAAAGAATTTTGTGAAATTTTATGAGATTTCTAACAATTTTAAGGAATTTTATAATTTTTAGAAGATTTTATAGAATTTTAAGGATTTCATGAAATTTCTAATAATTTTATTAGATTTTAAAGGACGTCAAGGAACTTTAAATGTTATCATATAATTTAAACTTCAAGAGGGTTTTATGAGTTGTAGAGTATTTTATGGGGTTTAAAGAATTTTAAAGTTCAGGTAATTTTATTGATTTCTCTAATTTTTAAAAGATTTTGTAGAATTTTTAAGGATTTTAAGGAATTTGATAAGATTTCTATAGACTTCAAGAGATTTTAAATGTTTAGGAATTCTAAGATGTTTTTAGGAATTTGTAAAGCTTTTTACGAGTTTCAACTTGGATTTCAAGACATTTATAATGTCAATCGTTTTGTGAATTTTTGAAGGATTTCAAGAGGTTTTGGGGAGTTTTAAGAAGTCTTAACGAATTTTGAAGTATTTCGAAGGTTTTTCTGAAATTTTTTTGCGCCATTAGATTGTTTTTCTTTTTTCAACTTCAAGTCATTCAAAAGCCAATCAGGCTTGCAATGTATGCGAGATTTTCGAGACATTTCGTGACACCACTTTTTTAAGATAGGATTAACAAAACATTTATTTAATTTTCATAAATGAAGAATATCCAGCTTATTGATTGAAATATATAATTTGTTTGGCATTTATGTTTGGTTTAAATAAAGGATTTGTTTAATTTGAAACAAATAATTTATGAGGTATATTTTCTTTTTGTTTTAAACAAAGTATTTGTTTAATTTAAACAAAAAATAATAGAACGCTTAATTATGCCAGAAAAATATTGGAATAGGGAATTTTCAAAATTTTCTACACGTAATTTTTTATAAAAGTATAAAAGATGGCTATATTTATATACATTTGAAAAATTAACTCATATATTTTTGACCTACACGAATATTTTTCTTTGAACTTTAAACAACTTTTTATGAAAATTAATATTTAACTATACGTTTTCTGATTACATTTTTTAAAAATAATGTTTAATAATTCTCGTTTTCAGAAAATTACTAATTTCATTCGTTATGGAGATTGTCTTACATAAATGAAACTATAGTATACATATTGATTTCTTTTTTTCTGTTTAATTTAAACAAGAAATTTACTTAATTTAAACAAAACATTTATTTCAATTAAACAAAATTATATTCAACTGAAATAAATAAAAAATAAATATAGAATTTATTTGAATCAAACAAACATTTGATTGTCCCCATATCAAAGTGATAATTTGTTTGATTGAAATAAATTTTGTTTAATTTAAACAAACTTTTTTCTCAGTGATGAGAATTTAAACAACTTCGTTATTTTATCACAATTTTTACTTGTTCAAAAAAAAATTGTAAGAAAAAACCGGGTTATCTAAATTTGCTCATATGGTAAGTAAACACATGCCCTTAATCGACAAATAGAGGAATTTTTTTTCTTTTATAATCAGAATGTGTATTTAAAATAATAAATCTATTTTAGAAATTTTCAACTCGATATCTCAATCTCAATTGTTCCTCTATGAGGAAGTAATACAAAAAGACGAAATAAAGAAATATATCACATGAAATGAAATTTTCCTCAATGCAAATAAATGAAAAATACTCCTTTAAGTGTCTTATGATCCACTCGCAATACGGAAGTGATTAATTGTAATCATTCAAGTCTAATTCTCTTTAATGACAGGAAAAACCTAGCTGATCTCTTCGAGATAAAATAGGAAATACCCGGTACCTACTATGCTCAAGAGTAATTATTTATAATAATATAATAAATTCATATTATGTAATATAATATTTGCAAAACAGGAAAATAAATATTTAAAAACAAAAAAGTGAATAATATGATTTGTTTTCGTTTTTTTTTTCTCATACTTTTTTTCTGAAACTTGAATAAAATTGCAACAGATACAGATATCACTTTCAAATAAAAATTATCTGTCCTACTATTTTGATGAATCGCGACTTCTTCATCTACGTGATGTTATTTACAAAATAGAAACGCCAAATATTTTACTTCTAACATTCTATCGATTTGCCGCGTCTGCAGATGTAGACTTTAGAGCAAACGTATCTTGAAATGTGCTTGAAATCAACATTATTCCTTCGCCATATACTTTTCACCAACGCATTATTGATATGATTAATTTAAATTTAAATTAATTTAAATTTTTTAACTGATTTCAGCTAATTTAGAGTTAATTCTCTGATATTTGTGTTTTAAATTATTATTTGGAATTTACAAAAAAAAAAAAAAACATTAAGGAATACTTTCATTATTAGTGTAGAGGATTAATTAATATAAGGTGTGTGACAAAGTTATTTCTAAATTAAAGTATTTTCAAAATTGAAAAATGCTCATTATCAAAGGTAATTCATATCTCGTATTTACAAATCTAAGTATAATGTGCAATACAGGTAATAAAACTCATAAGCTTTCATTTAATGGCCTCTGATTATGATTTTTCCTAAGTTTTACAGATGCAAGTCATTGCTGAAGTGAAATTGAAAAATTAATTTTAAAACGCAATTTTAAAAATGAATTTATGGTGTGTAAAGCAATTATGTCATGAGGAAGTATCTTTAGTCATTAATAAAGGAACGTATATAACTATATTTTCTGACATTGTGTCATATAAATGCAATGTAACTTTTTCCCTTATTTACAAGAATTTAAAATCAAAAGGTCATAACAAATCAATTATTTTTCCAATTAAAAAAGATTAAGAGAATCTATTAATTCCATATCAATAAGTTAATTTAGAAAAGAAGAAATTTGACCATTTGAAATGAATAAAGGACATTCTAAAATCGGAACTGTACTTACGAATAAACAAAACAAAAAAAATTCAACTGAAGTCAATAATGAAAGCCCATAATGAAAATCAACTCACTTATAATAAATTACTAAATTTATATATACTCTCTTATACTGGATGAGTAATTTCTCCATTTTCTATAACTAAATGAAATTAATATGTAATAAACCTACCAAAGTAAATTATTAAAAACAACTTACTAATCTAATCTATGTATTTAGTAGATTTACTTACTAATTGAATCACTTCTTTGTGTTTTAAATTCATGTTTATAAATTCTAAATTTCATAATTTAATATACACTCATCATGATAATAAAATAATTGTAAAATAATTTTTCAATTACTGGTTAGATTAGTAACCAGCAAAAATCTAACTAATTTTCTTATTTACTGTCAGTTGACACTAACTTCATTGAAGTTAATTATGAATTGAATGAATGATTGAATCAAAAAGACTGTTGAGGATTTGGATCAGCTGATCATTTCCACTACTGCATTGCAATGGCCACTATCGATCGCGTGGTAATTTGCACGAGGTCCGTTCTTTCTACCGGTTTTTTATCTTTAAGTCTCTGATGTATCTGAATAATAAAATTAACTCACCAAAGGCAAGCCTCCAATCTTGAACAGGTGCTAAAAAACTGACACGCACTGCATGGTAGGATGGCTAGCAAAAATCAAAAACTGGTATCACGATTTTCCGATTGAATTAAACGAAGCGAGAAGAAAGTAGTAAATTCAACTCGAATTAATTTGCAGTCACGTGAATTAACCGAATATGTCTTCGTAGAGTCTTTGCCTGGGGGTGTAAACTTTAATTAGATCGCCAGCACGCGTGAGGTCAATTAAGACGCGAGGGGTCGACCGACAGATGTGATCAACGTATATATGTAACGAAATTATCACTTGTCAGGTGAAAAATCAACGTGACCAACGACTTTTTTTTATTCTTTTTGACGTGAGCTCAATTCTTCTATTATTCGTCCCAGTTAATGACACCAGCTGACACTGACCACAGACCTGCCACCACTTGCTACCATACACCAAACATACACCGAATAGTCGAATACTATATTAGCCAGAGTAGCCAGATTCTAAATTTTGGAAAGATGGACGACGAGAACAGACGAGAACTATACTGATTTGAACTACATATGCGCAGAATATGGCGTATGCTCTCATATGTTCTGTTCTGTTCTGTTCTTGAGTTTTGCAGGTTCTGCAGTGTTTTGGCCAAGCAATACGAAACGAGGGGTGAATTTACTTTTGCAAACCCAACAATAAACTGCGCATGCGCAATTCCGCAACCCTCTGAAGTAAAAGGTATTATCTACTTTTTATTATTTTCAGCGATAAAAATAAATTAAACTGATTCATTTTATGTGAAAACAGTATCGCGTTACCGGCACCAAAAGAAAATGGTTTTATCGATGAAGGTTCTTTTTATTTTTCGGTTTTCTTTTTTTTTTTCTTCGTCTTTCTTCTTTTATATTGTCAAAGATATTGTGAATCTTTTTGAATAAGTACGATACTGCTAGAATGTATACATTTATCATATGTCGTATTTAAATTATCGTAATAAATTATAGTAATGAACAATTATTTACGAATCGAATAGTTGTTTCAAATACTCTCAACAATTTCATTCTAAGTTAAAAAAAACTAAGGCTATTAATTACATGCATATAGGAATACACTCGACTCCCGCAATATTAACGAAATTCCTTTTCTCAAATGTCACATCAATTGGGCGTGCGTCACATTAATTGCGCATGCGTATTGCACATAAATAATATTTTTTAGCATTTTAAATTGCGCGCGAATTGGTCACATCATTAATTGTGGTAAAATTACCATAATATTTTTTACAGTGTACTTACTACTGAAATATTTTTTATTTTTCATTTAGAGGGGGGATAATCCCCCTTGGTGCCCCCCCTGGCTACGGTCATGGATTATCGACGGCCCTGACACTGCTCACTGACTTTCTGTTGGAGAAATTCTACCGTTGGCTGAAATTTGAATCGTGCGCCAAATTTTGACCAATGGCAGTATTTCTCTAGCCGATTGCCAATGTGTGCTGCCGTTGATCAAAATTTGGCGCGCGATTCAAATTTCAGCCAACGGCAGAATTTCTCCAACGAAAAGTCAGTGAGCAGTCTCAGGGCCGTCGATAATCCATGACCGTAGCTAGGGGGGGCACCAAGGGGGGGATTTTTCCCCCCTAGAAATGAATAATAAAAAATGATAAAAATTAAAAAAAATAAATTCTCATAAATTCTTGAAAATTGTAAAGTAATTTATTTTAACGTTACCTTCTCGGTAACGTTACCGAGAACGGGAATATTACCTCGGTAATATTACTCACTAAGAACTCTACCACAGTTTATACAGTTGCGACACTTCAATGGGAAATGTGTTCCACCGACGCCATATTGCCGATAGTACAGACACCGCGAAATTTGAAATTCGTATATATATATATATATATATATATATATTGCTAGATTTATACGGACTGTATTTATACAAATTTAATATATAAATAAAAAATTGTGAAGGAAATTTGTAGAAAATTAATTTGATGTTTAATAATAAATATACAGAGGATATAGATTAGTCGGGTACTGTGAAAGTACAAAAAATAAATACGCATTGTATCAAAATATCATTTATTACAAATAAATCAATATGTAATTTCCATTTAAAACTATTTGCAGTCTGTTTTTAAAATATATTGCATTTTATGATATTTATCTCAAATAATACTTTTTCTGAAATAAAAATTATTTCAATTATTGTAACGCACTTACAAATTATAAAAATATAACACTTTTTTTTAATTCTTACATATTATCAGAAGTAGTTAACGCAAACTATACAAGTATCAAATGCATTGCATCTTTCTTCCTCCTGGAAATTTTCTTCTTCTTAAGTCTCAAAAATCTTGTCTTTAGTCTATTAAACCCTTTTCGTAACTTCACTTTTCTTGGTGAATCCTTAGACAATTTTTTTTCAGTTTGTGTTCCAATTGATTGACTTTGTGAATCCTTAGACAATTTTTTTCCAGTTTGTGTTCCAATTGATCGACTTTTTGAATCCTTAGACAATTTTTTTTCAGTTTGTGTTCCAATTGATCGACTAGATTTAGGTCGGATGTGACTTGAACTCGTTTCTTCTAAAATATAAAATATTTACAAAAACAGTACAACTAATTCTTTAATAAGTAAACAATATAATCTTTTGAAGCAGATCAAATCAAATAAAAATCATTTATATGATTGAATCAACTATGAAAAATATTGTTTAAAATATAAGCCATTCATATCATAAAACCACATGTTACGTACCGTGAATAATTTGATCAGAGCAGCATGTGTCTAAATTAATAGTCTCATTTGAAGTGTACATCATATCATATTTACATGATACGGAACCTTTGTCAATCTTGAACCGTTTGGGTGGACTAGCGTACTCATCAGCTGACATTTCTGACTGAGTTTCAGATTGAATGACCGGTTGATTGTTTGAGCTAAATGCTCTGGGGCAAGCATGGTCGTGTAACCTGTTCTTCAAGTCATTCAAAAACATGTGATTCTCAAAATGTTCTTGACATATTCTGTAATTAATGTATAATTCCTCAGGCTTTTTATTTGTCAAATCCTCACGTTCACATGTTTTCACCCATGCAGCAGATCTATAGTGAACATGATTTTTTTATTTAAAATATTATTTTATACATCAATATTGTAGAAAATTCAACTTTTTGTATCTGTCATATAATAAATGTTTTAAATTAAGAAAAAATTAATAAGATTTGGAAAAACTAACCTCTCAGGATCTTTTGGGAATCGAAAGAAACTTAAACCATCCGTTCGTCCAGTAACATTTGTACAATCTTTGTAAGCACAAGAAAATCCGCCTCTTTTTCGTGGCATTTTTAGCACATTTTATAAACTAACAAGCAAACCTAAAATACTTTCAAACAGCTGTCTGTGACCGCCACAACCGCCATGTTCTTGATAGTAAAGATTCGGACATGCGCACTAAAAAATTCTACAAAAATAGGAACACCTAAAAAGCATTGAGTGTCGCAACTGTATAAACTGTGACTCTACCGCCCCATGATCCCCCCCCATGATTTAAACACGTAAAGACGTAAACACGTAAACGTAAACGATGACCAACGATAACCAAAAGTGATCCAAGCAAAGCGGTTTTAATGGTTTTAATTAATAATGTTTGTTTTTAATTAAAAAAACAGTATTGCAATGTCAGACGAGTCGGAATACGACGCGGAACCAGAAGAATTTGATATTTATAAAACAAAGTATCAACTTCTCCTCGATAGATGCGAATCTTTACAACAGGTTAGACAAATTTTGTTTGTGTTCCCCAATTTAAAAAAATCTTTTTATTTTGCATTTTATATTAATAATCCAAGTTATATCGTTCTACAATACATTCTAGGATAACGAGAGGCTCGTTTATCGTATCCAGCGAGTGAGGAAACTTCTCAAACAGACGAGAAAAGAGAAAAAGTATGTTATACAGGTTATGTTCGTTGTGGGTATATATTTTGATACACTGTAAAAAAATCTTAATACGTCAAAAGTGCATTTTAATGCACTATAGGGAATTTTCAAAAATTTCACAAGATTTTTATGACTTGTAAAAGATTTTGTAAACTAATTGTAAAGGATTTCATGGAATTTTAAGAAATTTATAGATATGTAATTCTGTATAGAAATTTCAAAAGATTTCAGCAAATAAGGGATTTCAATAGGTTTCCAATAATTTTAAGAGATTTTGATGCATTTTAAAGGATTTTAAAGTTCCTCGTGGAATTTAAAAATATTTCAAGAGATTCTGAAAATATTTTATGGAATTTTGAAGGATTACAAAAAATTTTAAGAGATGTTTAGGAATTTTAAAAGATTTTGAAGTTTTTCGTGGAATTTAAAGTATTTCAAGAGATTTTGAGGAATTTTAAAAAGATTAGTGAAAATTGAATGGATTTAATGAAATATTAATAAATTTGAAGGGATTTCGTGGAATTTTAAGATACATTGGTTTTTAATGAATCATTTTTTCAATGAGAAATTTTCATCATTCAATTCCAAGGTTGTAAATTTTACGGATTTTTGCGAATTTTAAGTGATTTGAAGTGATTTTACTTTTCAAAAGATTTAAAGTGATATTATACGAAATTTAAAAAAAATTTCAATATTATTATTATTGAAAATTTGTTCGCATTTGTAATACTTTTCTGTCAGGGAAATTTGTCTGAAAGTCAGGGAAAAGTCAAGGAAATGTCAGGGAAATTGAAAAATTGAATTTTGTGGCCACCCTGTCCCCATTCTATTAAGAAAACAATTATTTGATAGTAATCAAATTTGTTACAGATTTTTAATTAATCGACTTGATCAGCATGGTGACAGGTGGCGAGAAGCGCCAATGGGAGTACTTGAAGAGAACAGCGTGTATCAGGCGACGCCGAAACAAGAAAAGGCCTCTAAATCAAGTGTTAGCAACTCCAAGGAAGAGAAACCGAAAAAAGGCACGAAAAGAAAAGGAACCAAGGCTGATCCAAACGCGCCTAAGAGACCTGCCAATCCCTTTTTTCAATTTTGCCAAGAGCAAAGGCCGAGAGTAATGGAAAGATTAGCTGGAGAACCAGAACCTAGCAAACAAGAACTTACTAGACAATTAGCAACAACGTGGAAATCCCTTAGTTCTGAAGATAAAAAGGTTAATAATCTATGTAAATCCATTTTAACCGAGATAGGAAATTCTAATTGAAAAACTATATATCCAATGTCAGTATTAAATGCCCCTACATTCAAAATATTTTTTTTCCAGGTCTATTATGACATGTACGAACGATCAAAGGAAAAGTACGTGGCTGAGATGCAAATTTATAACAAGAAGTCAGATGACACACCGTCCGAGATGACTCTAAATGTAATTTAATGTACAAATAAGTCTGTAAATACGTAATTAAAAGTAATTAAATTGTCTTTATATATAAACCATTTCTTTTATTTAATGTAACCTTTAACAAACATAGAAATGAAAAAAAAAAAAAAAAAACATTAAGAGTAAGATTAGAACTAATGGAAACAATTTGTTATTATACGTTTGTAAAAATAGCTGACGGGGACTTAAGGATTGAAGGAATCTTTTTCTCGCCGAATGGCTGCCATAGTTTTGATAGGATCAGTTTCGTTTGCATGTTTCATGACACTCGCTTCGCAAACCCGCATAAATGGATTCGTCAATTTTTCTTCAAGAATTGTGCTTGGAACAGTTGGAAGTTGGTTTTCTCGTAGAACGTGAACTTTTTCGATCTTCAGCGTAATGAGTTCGTTATGTGGTTCGACATTTTGAGCAAATTGCAGATTTGCTGCAGTGTACTCGTGGCCGCAATAAACTTTCTGAGAATGAAAATTTTTTTTTAATTAGAAACAACAAAATAAAGTATTTAAAATTAAGAATGCCAAAAGCAAAGTTACCGTTTCTTCAGGCAGTGTGCCTAATTTTTCAATCAGTGAATTGTACATTTGTTCAGCTGTTCCTTCGAAAAATCGTCCACAACCTCCTACGAACAGGGTATCGCCTGGAAATTTTTTAATTACAATATAAGTAGACCGAATCCATTTCAAATCAAACTGACAGCGCAACTTCTAATCACAGAAGCGACAAATTTTGTGATTTGAAGTTGCACTGCCTGTCTGATTCGAAATGAATTCGGTCATCGAATATTATTATTAAATATAGATTTATAATTTTAAAATGTTCTACCAGTAAAAACAGCGGGAAAATCGACAGGGGTATTATCGCCAAAAATGTAATAGGAAACGTGTCCGCTCGTATGACCAGGAGTTTGAATGCAGTCAACCTCCAATTTTCCAATTTTTATTTTATCACTATGGCTCACGAAGTGAGTCAGGCCACCGATTCTATCATCACCTCCATAAACTTTAAGATCGTCGACCATCTTGCACAAATTTTCATTTCCTCCAGCATGATCCCAATGATGATGAGTAGTTAAAACACTCTTTAAAAAAACTCCGTGTTTTTTTACTGCTGAAAGTACAACATCAGGTTCAACAGGATCAACAATTGCTGCTTCTCTTGTATGCTCACAAATTATCTGTTTTGATAAAACTCTCATTAGATTCGATTTTCATTGAGGGGCAAAAATATAAATTTACGTACGAGATACATGTAATTGTCCTCTAAAGCTGGGAGGATTTCGACTTTCATTTCGCCTTGTTTTATTAATTGACGCAAACTGTGGATTCCGTGAAAGCCGTTCGCTGTGATGCTTCTTGCTGAAAATTAAAAATAATATATTATTCTTGACTATTACATTGACTTTGTCAAATACCTATCTAACAAAAAAAAAAAAAAAATATGCAAAAAGCAATGGAATCTAAGAGACATTAAATTATAAACGTTTTATTGTACCAAAAGATAAAAACAAACCATAAAAAATTCGAACTTTCACAGAAATTGCAAAAAGTGTATACAAAAATACATAGATGTGTTAATTTTTATCTATTACTTTTATTGCTTACTAAAGAATAATTTATTAGTAAAAATACGTAGTGCAAAACGAACAAACCCCCAAAATATGCAGATGTGATTGTCTTTCCAAGCCAGGTAGGATATTTATTGAAAACTGCATTCAACATACTATGCAAACGAAAAATTGGAACAATGGTTTTGGAAGATGTTTAATTGAGACATAAGATGTTTAATGGGACTTTGACTTTACACGTTTTACTGGTTTTAATACTTTTAATAACTTGCAGAGAGAGCTCACAGATAATTTGCATGAGAAAAAGATGCCTGTCAGCTGATTTTAGCAGACGCATGCAAAACATATCACATGCATAGAGTTCTTAGTCAGCAATATTACCGAAGTAATATTCCCGTTCTCGGTAACGTTAAAATAAATTACTTTACAATTTTCGAGAATTTATGAGAATTTATTTTTTTTAATTTTTATCATTTTTTATAATTTTTTTATTTTTCATTTCTCGGGGGGAAAAATCCCCCCCTTGGTGCCCGCCCCTGGCTAAGGTATGGATTATCGACGGCCCTGAGACTGCTCACTGACTTTCTGTTGGAGAAATTCTGCCGTTGGCTGAAATTTGAATCGCGTGCCAAATTTTGACCAATGGCAGCACACATTGGTAATCGGCTAGAGAAATACTGCCATTGGTCAAAATTTGGCGCGCGATTTAAATTTCAGCCAACGGCAGAATTTCTTCAACAGAAAGTCAGTGAGCAGTCTCAGGGCCGTCGATAATCCATGACCGTAGCCAGGGGGGGGGCACCAAGGGGGATTGTTCCCCCCACGTTCCCCCTCTAAATGAAAAATAAAAAATATTTCTGTAGTAAGTACACTGTAAAAAATATTATCAGGGTTATAATACAATATTTATACATATGTATATTTATCAGGGTTATCAAGAACTATTCCACGAATATTCGTATTTGCTAAAATGTCAGCCAGTTCGTCTAAGGATGGTTTAATTATCAATGGCGAAGATTATAAACGTAAGTACATATAGTATGACATTTTTTGTATACGATGACAGTTAACCTACAATGTATATATACTTAAATGTCATACTATATGTATACAAAAAATGTCATACTATATGTACTTACGTTTATAATCTTCGCCATTGATAATTAAACCATCCTTAGACGAACTGGCTGACATTTTAGCAAATACGATGACAGTTAACCTACAATGTATATATACTTAAAACCTCCAAAAGTGTACCTAATACCTATAGTACACTTTAAACAATTAAAAAAATGAAAATATTCAATTTTGAAGTTAAATTTTGAATTCTTCGTTTTATGCAAAAAGTATCGAAACTAAATATTTTTTCGCTCTTTACGTAGTTTTATATTTGAAAAATGATTAGTGCTACAGAGCGAAAAAATATTTATTTATAATTTTCGTTGCATGAATTGGAGAATGGAATTTTTAGCTTAACACTTAATTGGGTCCAACGCCCTTTAATAAACAATTTTTCAATTCTAAGGCAAATCTATTTTTGAGGAATTTTATTGGTTTTAATTTATGTATTTTCTAACAATTTAAATCTTAAAAAAATTTTTTATCAGCTTCAGACGAAGAAGAGATAGCAGCAATCGACTACGAACTCCGACAAATTGAAAAAGAGCAACAGAAACTCGCAGACCAAAAAAAGATCCTGATACAAAGAAAGGAAAAAATACGAGACAACGCCCTCCTGAAAAGGAGTTTAACTCTTTCTAATAAAAACTGGGACACCGAAAACTTCTCCTGGTCCAAAAATCTCAGAAAAGCTCTCACAGATGTTTTCAAGATCAAAGATATGAGACCCTTGCAGCTACCAACAATAAACGCCACCATGTCTGGTGAGGATGTAATTCTTGTAATGCCAACCGGAGGTGGTAAAAGCTTATGCTATCAGCTTCCAGCCGTAATTGGCAAAGGAATAACAATTGTAGTATCACCCTTAGTGGCTTTAATGGAAGATCAGATTCATGGTTTGCAAAAGAACAACGTAAACGCTATGATGTTAAGTTCAAAGATAGCAAAGGATACCGTGAAAACAGTCATGACTTCCCTTACTGACAGTAAATCGAATCTTAAATTGATCTACGTGACTCCTGAATACATGGCTAAGTCCAATCGTTTCATGAGCAAATTGCAAAAGGCCCACGAAATGAATCGTCTTGATCGATTTGCAATTGATGAAGTTCATTGTTGTAGTCAGTGGGGCCACGATTTCCGACCGGATTACAAATTCCTTGGTATTCTTAAGAATATGTTTCCCGGAGTTCCAATTCTTGGATTGACAGCAACTGCACCTGCGAAAATTATTGTCGATGTTCAAAAAATGTTGGAGATTCAAGGCTGTCTTGTGTTGAGGGCCCCTTTCAATAGACCGAACTTATTCTACGAAGTTAGGAGGAAACCTGTAGATAAGGACACGTGTCTTTCGATGATCGAGAATTTATTAAAGAACAGGTTGCATTCTCTTTCTCAATCCTACCCTGCTATACACTGAGCTTCGAGCGATTATAGGTATGATGAAAATGACAACAAAAAAGAACGTTGGTTCTTCATTCGTCTGCAATTCAAGCTTAAAAAAATACCTGTGATCACTTGAAGCTTAATGTGATTATAAAGATAATTTTGTAATTAATCGTTTATTCTTTTTTTAAAATCCAGGTTCGAAGGTAAGAGTGGAATAATCTATACGACGACGATAAAGGATGCAGAGCAGTTGACGACAGACTTGAGAGCCAAAGGATTGAAAGTAGGATGTTATCATGCAGTTCTCGCACCCGAATTTCGAACCAAAGTCTACTCGAAATGGATTTCTGGTGATTACCAAGCTGTGGTGGCAACAATTGCGTTTGGTCTCGGAATCGATAAACCAGACGTTCGATTTGTAATCCACCACTGTCTCTCCAAGTCGATGGAGAGTTTTTATCAAGAAAGTGGGCGTGCTGGTCGTGATGGAAAGAAATCCTACTGCATTGTGCTCTATAGACTGGGAGACGTTTTTAAACTAAGTACAATGGTCTTTCAAGACAAAGTAGGTTTGCAAAATCTGTATAATATGCTAGCTTTCTGTCTCGATCAATCGACCTGTAGAAGAAGTCAAATCGCCATTCACTTTGAGGAAACTTGGGCGAAAAAAGACTGTGCAGAGATGTGCGATCACTGTAAGAAACCGAAAGCAACAAAAGAGATGGACGTGGGACCTTTCTGTCGACAACTTTACCAAATCATGACGAAAGCAGTTCAAACTGAGACAAGACTTACTGCCTTAAAATTGATAGACTCTTGGTTTAATAAAGGGGCTGTTGCTTTAAGAGTTACAAGTGTTCCAGTACCGAAATTTTCAAGGGAAACTGGGGAAGCAATCGTTGGTCATTTATTGGTAAACGGATATTTGCAGGAAGATTTCCATTTCTCTGCGTACTCGACGATTTCATATATCAAAAGGGGACCAAAAGCGGGAGTCGCTCTTGCTAATGATCACAAAATTATGTTTAAATATGAGAAATTTTGATTTCCTTAGCAGATTTTTCTTGTTGTAAAGACGTAAAATGGACACCTGGTGTGTCCATAGTTGATTCTATGAATCATTTTCAATTGTTTTAAGATTCTTATTTCTCATTAATCACTGAGAGCTTTTTTATAAAAAGTCTTAAACTTATTTGTTTTCGCTAACGCAGAAGAAGTAAATTTTTTCTAAATAAATAAAAATGTTAAAAAATAAAAAGCTCATTTTTTTCTTTAAATTCAAATAAATTTTAATCCATTATTGTAAAGCAAAGGATCCATCATACAGTTTGCACATGCGGACTGTTGTGGATTTCCGAAGTTTTTAATGCGCCTGTGCGTAAATTGGCGTCAAGTAGTAAATGATATTAATAAAAATATTCAACTACCACTTATTGCAAAATTAAAAAATAAGAGAAATTGTAAATTAGAATTATAAAGAGGCTAAGTGGAAATTAATAAATAAAAGAGTGCGAGAAAAGCCAGTAGTAAAGTGTCGCTGAATTGGGTCGAAGGCCAATGAGGCTTCACAATCAGGTGGAAATATTGATCCTGGATAAGTTACGTTCGCTTATGGGCTGTTGTCAAAACACATATTCTTATACTGCGGAGTGCTTCAAACGGGCGAAAAATCTCATTCTTTGAGTTATTCTTTAAATGAAAAAAATAAAAAAATAAATGAAACCAATCCTCAAAAATCGATAAAAGGATTTCCAAACAAAATTTAAGGCGTTGATAAATGTGACATTCGTCTTCAGCTCCTTGTACCTGAGTCAGTAAATTAATCCAAAAAGCCAGCAGCTGTTTGGACAATGGATAAATTTCGAAAAGAGTAATCAGACGAAAATTGAGGATTTAATTTACTTTGAATTTCATATTACAGAAGAAGAAAAAGGATATACGTCATTCAATATGGTATGAATATGGTATGCATTTTACTTATTCTTTTCACTTTTAATTTATGATTTAAAACAAAAAAATTAAAGATAAAATATAAAAAATATTGTTTTATATTTTCAGAATATTTCGAAGAAAATTGTTCTGGAGTTGATTTTTAAAATTTCAGCTCCAGTGCTTCATATCTAACGAAACATTGTTGAATATATATCAGACATCCGGTTGAAATATTCGATTTAATTTTGGAAAGTAGATATCTTAAATCTGAGTGTACTAAATTAAAATATTCCCAATTCACTGATACAATTAAATATTAAATTAAATATTACATTCGTATTTTGATAGAAACAACGCGTCTAACGTTTGTATTTATCGTTACTTCGTCTAACGTTTCACACATGTATCCAGGCTAATTGGGTTGCAGATAACACACTTGCATATTCATAAGAGTGTGATTGTGATAGTCATTCTGTCGTCTTTCGAAACATTGACATGCTCTTTTCATTCGGTCTCTGCATTTTTTGTACGAAAAGTGAATTGTTTTTCTTTTTATAGTTAGGGGCGTTGCACCCGAGTGTTAAGCTCAAAATTCCATTCTCCATTTTACTCAACGAAAATTATAGATAAATATTTTTTCGCTCTGTAGCGCTAATATTTTTTTAAATATAAGACTGCATACAGAGCGAAAAAATATTTAATTTCGATACTTTTTGCATAAAACGAAGAATTCAAAATCTAACTTCAAAATTCAATATTTTCATTTTACTTAAAAAATATTCGAATTAGATATTTTCTCGCTCTATACGCATAATTCTAGTTAATAATTAATTAATATTACAGAGGGAAAAAATTCCAAATTTAATATTTGTTGAGTAAAATGAAGAAATCGAATTTTTAGATTAGAACTTGGCTCCAACACCCTTAAAATTTTATTATCCAAAAATAAAATATTTTTTTTCTGAATTTCTTAGAGGCAAACACCGTTACTCGGCCATCATACAAGATGACGTCTATTGCAGATGATATCAGTCACCGTTTGCAACTTTCGAGAGGAATTGTTCTCGAAGATGCCGAGTAAAAGATACGAAGATGTGGGAATAATGACGAGATCATGAAAGACACATACTGAACGTGATTAAAATCACGTAATAAATTTTACACTGGAGCTCTTTTGCAAAATGCCTCTACCTAACATCCTGAGAAAGGCGAGTAGTTACATCCTAGGGGAAGGATGTCAGGACTCTCGCCGGGTGATGTACCAGGATGAAGAGGTCCTTTTCTGTAAAAATAATGTCTGTGTGCACCCACCTGCATTGATGAGACAGCATGGCGAAATTGTGCATCACCCAGGATATCTGACTCTGACTTGTAAGAACAACAAGAATTCAACTGTACCAACTCTACATCTTAGTTGGATCCCTAATACTACTTTAAGGAAACATCCTACCACTTTGGAGAACATAATCAGAAATCGTGAGAACTCTAAAGATGCGAGTTCTCATCAAATTCCTGGGGTCGAGGAGGAAAGAGTCGACGTCTGTTTGGAGGTAGCAATTTTTATTGGAAAATATAATAAGCATTTTGTGAATTTAGGATGTTGGGTCCAAGTTCTAACTTCAAAATTCGAATTCTTTATTTTACTGAACAAATATTATAATTAGATATTTTTCACTTTTTAAATTACTTAGAAATGTTCAAACTCCTCTGAAATCCCCTTAAGGGTGATGAAACCAAGTTCTAATCTAAAAATTTGATTTATTCATTGTACTTAACAAATATTAAATTTGGAATTTTTTCCCTCTGTAGAATTAATCTATTTTTAACTAGAATTATGCGTACAGAGCGAAAAAATATTTATTTTTAATATCTGTTGTGTGAAATGTGAAAATTGAATTTCAACGTTAGAACTTGGATCCAAGACCCTTAATAACCTCTAGTGAAATTATGTTTTAAAGGTCAAAGAGCCGATAAATTGTGGGGATTGCGAACGTGTTTGTTCCGGTGGAAATTCAATCTCTACCCCGGTAGAACCATCTCCAAGTGTTGAGACTAACACTGAAAATCCTCAAGAGGGATTAGATCCAGGTTGTGTCTCGTCTAAAACTTCAGAGGCTTCGAGTTGTCCAAAATCAAAAGGTGAAGTGAGATTGAAGGAACAAGAGAATAGTGATGACGGACCAGCAACAAGTAATTTTTCGGAAAAGAGCAATGGTATCAATCTCAACCGGCTCGGTTCAGATTCCCTTGAGTCAAAGGATGAGAAAAATGATAATTCACAGGAAAGAAAATATCCTGAAGTCTTTGAATCAAGTGAAAAACTGACCGATGAAGAACCCCGGTTTTTATACAGCGATAATACGAGTATTAAGAGTCGAAGTCTCTCGCTGACTTCAAATTGTAGCTTGTTCGTCACTGCATCAAATGACGGTAAGATAGCTTTCTAAAACAATTAATAGAAATAGAATTTGTCTTTAAGAAGACTAAATGATCCTCATTTTTATTAAATTAATTAAAAAAATTTTTTAAACAGAAGAAATACCCGCTTGGATGAGAACACCAGAGCTCTTAGCTCTTCAGCACAACCTGACCTTTCCAGAAAGTGCAACAGCTTCACCTGTAACGTTAAGAAGAGCCCACCGGTGTAGAAGATTTTCTGTGGATTTGAGCCAGATGAGATCTCTCAGATTGTTTTTTGCTGATCCAGCATGTACAAGTGGACAACTTGTAGTCGCGAGTAGAGAAAGTCAATATAAAATCCTCCATTTCCATCATGGAGGATTAGATAGGCTAGCAACTACTTTGCACCAGTGGCATCAACTTTTGTATCCTAGACTCGATGCTGAGGCTGAAGAAACTCTGCCCTACAGGTAGTAAAACCCTTTAGTCTTTTTATCTCTTGAAATTTCTTAAAATCCCTATAAATCTCTTGAAATACTTTAACAATCTTAAAATCTTGTGAAATATCTTCAGAATCCTTAAATTCTTTTGAATTCTTATTAAAATTCATTGAAATTCCTTAAGGGTATTGAAGCCAAATCCTAATCTAGAAATTCTTAAATAAAATTATAAAATTCTTCATTTTACTCAACAAATATTAAATTGGGAATTTTTTCCCTCTGTAGGATTAATCAATTTTTAACTAGAATTATGCGTACAGAGCGAAAAAATATCTAACTAAAATATTTTTTAAGTAAAATGAAAATATTGACTTTTGAACTTAGATTTTGAATTCTTCGTTTTATGCAAAAAGTATCGAAATTAAATATTTTTTCGCTTTGTATACAGTCTTGAAATTTGAAAGTCCTCAAAATCTTAAATTTCCATTTCAGACACTTCATGGTGTGTAGGCCAGAAGTCAGTCGAGACGAACTTCACCCGGAAGAGGGACAAGTACCAATGATCACCTCTTTAGCCTGGAAGGACTTACTGAACGAAAGGGGACAAGTAGAAGATGACTTGGCTCTCCGAAAGGGAATATTTTTTGGGGGTTTGGAACCTGCTTTAAGGAAATTAGTGTGGCCTTTCCTTTTGCATTGTTATTCATATCAAAGCACTTACGAGGATCGGGAACAAATTGATGCGATTAGAAGACAAGAATACGAGGAAATTGAATATCGAAGACGCAATATGGGGCCAGAAGATGCTGAAAGATTTTGGAGAAATGTCGTTTGCATCGTTGAGAAAGATGTTGTTAGAACCGACAGAGGAAATCCGTACTATGCAGGAGAGGATAATCCTAACATCGAAGTAATGAAGTGAGTATGAATTTTCTTCTGTATATATAAGTATTATAAGTTTTAAATTTTAAATTTCATCTTTAGGAACATTCTACTCAACTACGCTGTTTACAACGCCCCTCTCGGCTACACCCAAGGCATGTCGGATTTATTATCACCTTTACTGGCAGAACTAAATTCGGAAATCGACGCTTTTTGGTGTTTTGCGGGTTTAATGCAAAGATCGGTCGCTGTCTGCACGCCTACTGATATTGATATGGATAGAAACCTCAGCTATCTAAGAGAATTGATTCGAATAATGGTCCCCGATTTTTACTCTCATCTTGAAAAGCATACAGATGCCTCGGAATTGCTTTTTTGCCATCGATGGATACTATTGTAAGTATATTTATTTCGAGGGGCTAACCACTAGTCATTTTAATCTACACTTAATAAAAATCTATCCCTGCGTTGCTAGATTTTATGGGTGTTGGAACCAAGTTCCAATTTAAAAACTCGATTTCTTCATTTTACTTAACAAATATTAAAATTGGAATTTTTTCCCTTTATTAGAATTAATTAATTTTCAACTAGAACTATGCGTACAGAGCAAGAAACTATCTAATTCAAATATTTTTTAAGTAAAATGAAAATATTGAATTTTGAAGTTAGATTTTGAATTCTTCATTTTATGCAAAAAATATCGAAATTAAATATTTTTTCGCTCTGTATGCAGTCTTATATTTAAAAAAATATTAGCGCTACAGAGCGAAAAAATATTTATTTATAATTTTCGTTGAGTAAAATGAAGAATGGTATTTTGAGCTTGAGTCCAACGCCTTTAAATCCTTTGAAAATTACTCGAAATTCACTATGTAAAAAATGCTTATGATATTCACTTGTTCTCCTCAGATGTTTGAAACGTGAATTCCCGACAGAAATAGCTCTCGTGATGTGGGAAGCTTGTTGGGTCAATTACCTAACGGATCACTTCCACCTATTCCTTTGCCTAGCAATAATGTGTGTCTACGCAGACGACGTAATAGCCCAAGACCTTAGAACAGATGAGATGTTGTTACATTTTAGTTCGTTAGCTATGTACATGGATGGAATGGTAATCCTCAGAAAAGCGCGAGGATTGCTGCACCACTTTCGTCAACTTGATAGGTTGCCTTGCACTCTGGCTGGCCTGTGCAGACAATGTGGACCTGGGATGTGGGATAGCAGTCACGATCCTGTTATCGAGTGCATTGGTCATCAGGAAAAATGTCCCTTTGCTGAAAACTACGAGTAACGATTACGAGTAACCCAAGTTTTACTTTTAAATTGTACACGTATCGTCTCGAAATCAGGGAAATAGATTTTTAGTCAAGATTTTTGCTTTATAAATTCTTTACAAATTAATAAGTTTTCGAATTTAAAAAAAAATATAGCCAGAATATCATGGAATCAAATTTAAAGAAATTTGTAAGCCTGACAGAATCATGAAGATTGGAAATTATATAAAATAAAAAAATTAACTTTCGAAGCCTAGAATTAAAACTCGCCCAAATATCGAATACGAAAAGGCAATTTGTGAAAGGAAATTTGTTTCAGTTCTAAAAATTGTTACTGAACTTTCTAGATGTTTCTTTTGAGTGCCACTCTCTGATCAAAGGACCCCATACCAAATGTACAGTAAATGGGCTTTTGTTAAAAATTCTATTAAAATTTTTCTTACTTTTTTTCTTTCGAATTTTTAGTCTGCACATTCGGAATCACAAAAAAATTATATGTTATTTAAAATTTTTAACAAAAGGCCATTTACTGTACATTTGGTGCGGGATCCTTTGAATTTTTTGTTCCTACAGGCTGGATAGGAACAAAATTGTATTTCAGAAACAAATAGTGGAAAATCAAACTATTGATGACGATTGTAAGATACTTTGTACGAATCGTCGCTCATTGATCAAGAAGTTCGGTTATTAGGTTATTAAATATTATTATTATATCATTATTATGTAATTATTATAAATTATATGTACAAGCGATCAAAACTCCTGGTGTTATGCGACCTATCTGTGTTCAGGTAAAAGCCACAGCTCTGACAATGAAGCGCAAAAGTATTTTGGCTTACTTAGACGTATGCGTTAAGGACGTTGGACCCAAGCATTAAGCTCAAAATTCCATTCTCCATTTTACTCAACGAAAATTATAGATAAATATTTTTTCGCTCTGTAGCACTAATCTTTTATCAAATATAAGACTGCATACAGAGCGAAAAAATATTTAATTTCGATACTTTTTGCATAAAACAAAGTATTCAAAATCTAACTTCAAAATTGAATATTTTTATTTTACTTAAAAAATATTTAAATTAGATATTTTCTCGCTCTGTGCGTATAATTCTAGTTAAAAATTGATTAATTCTACAGAGCAAAAAAATTCTAAATTTAATATTTGTTTAGTAAAATGAAGAAATCGAAAATTTAGATTAGAACTTGGCTCCAACACCCTTAAAAAGGTTTGACTTATGATTGTAAATTAAAGATGATAAATTATTTAATCCGTACCAAGCTGTGGTTATCAGACTCAGCCTAAAGTCGATAGATTTTTGATTCTACAGTTCGAAGCATATCTCGAAGTCCGATTTTGTATGTTTTCAGTGGCTTGGACGAAGTCTTTATCGAGAAAAGACATACAAGATAAGACTGACGTATGAAAGATGCTAATAAGGGAATATGTAAAAGTATTTTGTCAGACCTATCTGACACTGGTAATGTTGTTCTGTGACCCAAAATTCTATTTCCGGTTATCTTATACATGTGCCAATATGTAATGAAGAAATTGTTGTTTGCGAGATTTAAGCTATGTTAATTGTTTCCTGAACTGTTCTTGGCGATTGGCATCAATCAAATCTTCTGCGGCAAGCACGAAGTCACAAACTAGAATTAATTTAGAGCTTTGTCAATTAAGCTACTCCATCAATTCCAAGACCTGGATATATGATATAACTTGATCTCTCAATTTTAATTTTGCTTTCGCACAGAGTATTTTCTCTATTGTAAGAACATTCTTATTTTTTCCCACACATTTTTCACGTACAAAGTTGTACTTTAGGAAGATTGTCACATTGGTGATTATTAAAGCAGAGTGATTTTAAAACTACATATTGAATTTATTTGGTGAGATTTCCCGATTCGATACCCTTGGAAAGATATAAAACTATATATCATTATTAGTAGATATGTATATAGATATAATACTAAACCGTAACAAGATACAAAATTGTTTTCATTCTTCCTTTTAATATTAAATATACAGCTTCAAATTTTGAACAATTTTTTCTATAGGTAACATATTATCTGGAGTTTTATTCTTTTATCTGTGAATACTTGGGGATTCTTTGCTGTAAACTTATGAATTATATTCATTCTTCGTAAAGTTTTAAATTACAAGAAAATATATATCATACACTTTTCGAAACTTTATTACCTTCGCTTAACAAATGACTCAATATTAAAAGCAATATTTCTCAAAAATTATTACTACTTAAAACAAGGTAGTATAACTTGTCTTAAGAGGAAAATATTTGCTAAAGCCACCTACTTATCTTACGTATAGAAGAAAACTTTCTTTTTTTGGCAGTTTAGATACTTTTTTAACAAAAAAATATACTACTACATATAATTATGTATTTAATTGATTTCCCTGCAAATCTAAATATTGTCACTGTAACTTTATATAGCCTAATAATTATTTAAGTCTCTTTTGTAATATTCACTGTTCCTAAAACAATCCTAGCTGTCTTTTTAAATTGAATAAATATTAATAATATATTATATTATATATATTATATTAATATTAATAACAGATCATTCAATTGCAATAAAGTCTAAATTGTAAATTATTTATCAAATATGTATTAAGAAAATAATTATGAAAAATAAGACATTTATATAAAAATTCAAATTGATTAGGATAGCAAATATTACAAAAGCCCTTGTTTATATACATATACGGAGAAAATGATACAATAACCATTACTTTAGGATACATGACTCAGTCGTGTATCTTAAAGTAATGGTTAGTCAGTCTATAATTTTATATTTTATAAATATCACTTATCCTGACTTGTGCCAGAGTATTGTCTATTTAGTTTTACCTTTTTGCAAGGTAATTTGAACATTAAAATGTAAATTTCTTTCCGTTCAAAAAATTTTGATTCACTTTCAAATATCATGATCTGCATCTAATTATTTTTATAGAAGTGTGTAAATATACTTCTAAACATTTTTCCAGTGGGGGCAATTGTTTGTATAGCTATAGACTACAGATAACATAATACAACAAACCACTCACAATAGTCACAATTGTTTTAGAATCAGCCAATAAAGCCAACACAACAATACTACAGGCCGAATTCACCGATTTTATAAATCTTTTCTTACATGAGTTCAAATTCTCATAACTTTGTCAAAAAAATTTTTTTATCAAATTGGTGAAATACGTGTAATCTAAAATCTTTCGAAAAAGAAAAATTTTTAAATATCTCCTTATATTTGATTCTTTGAAACGCAATTCAAAAGTTCTAATAAAATCTTTACTCTCCGGCTCATGTTTCCTTCAAATGCACCTCCATCAAATGAAGCGTAACCAAAATCATACAAGTTATCGCCCACACGATAACAAAAACGAGCCAATAAGTTCCCTTAAAAGGACTGGCAAACGTGTTAATAACACCTTGACCAATTACCGTTTGAGTCTTTCGTCTCGCGTGATAAACTAAAAATGTAGGAATTAAATACTGAATCCCAGCACCTGCGTAAGATCCCGTAACTTCGACCAAGATTGACAAATCTTTTGTACTCATTGCTATCAAATAAGGAGGCACTACTGCTAAAACAGGAAAGATCAATTTCCGAAGACATAAGTTATAGGATCCATCTTCTTTTAAGAAGAGAGTCTGCAAATTATTTCTGAGAGTAATCGCGATGATTGGGAAACTAGTGCTTAGTGTGAAAACTGGGAATAACGCTAGAAAATATTCAATTATGACCATAAAAAAATTAGTGAAGGCCTCGGGTCCGCGAGGACCAAAATCTAAAGTATAGAGATTGTCGAGTTTTTCGAAAGCAAAAGCTCCGCTTATAGCTAAAACAAGGTAGAAAAAGGCGATTATAAAATAGTCGAATGCTAAGGACCTGTTGAGCGTTGTTTTGTTGCTAATTGGAGCGACCAGAGCTGGCAGAGAGTGATGACACATGAAGGAGTAAACACATGCTCCAAACAGTCCCGGGACTCCTGAAATAAAAAAATTTATTCGGAGTTACAATAGTTTCCCTAAAAGTAAAAGATCGATGTTCATTCAATAAAAAACGAACCACGCAAATTTACAGGCGATGGATTCCCTTGAGGGCCTTCAACAATAATTCTTTGTACTGCGTAAATAATCATAATGCTGAAAGCAAGCCAACGCATTCCTGATGTCAAATATTGTAGATATTTTGTTTTCTGGACGTTGAAAAATACAAAAGGTCCCAAAGATACAATGAACAGGGTCTGAAAAGAAATAGAATTTAAGATTTGAGATAAAAAATAGTTGAAATTCAAAGGCGTATGAAATTGAACTAACCAGAAAAAGTCGATAGGCGTCTAATCTATTTAGATCAGAATTTTTCCAACAGAGTTCAACATCAGGAATTGTATCATTGATTGTAAAATTTTGAGGTAAAAATGTACACGAAACATCAGCTAGAGATTTTGCCACAGCTGCTCCGTAGATGCTAAGGTCCCCATAAAGATAAACAATGAGGCATGTGTAAAACAATATTGTTCCAAATTTACTGAAAAAAATTGATGCCATCTCTCCCATTTCGATTCTCTCATTAATAACATAGTATCTGTATGTTGTATCGCATCTTTCTGGATTCAAAAGTATAGGAGAAACCAGAGGAGTGTCTTCTGAATCTGAATTTATAGGACCGGAATCTCCCAAAACTTGAAGTGTCTGAGGAACAAGAATTTAAAATAAAAATAAAGGTAAAGTGACGTGTTTCAAAAACTTGTGGTAAAGAAACCAATCGTTAGTCAACTATAAGAGACACAAGAACTCTACAAGCTACTGATATGGAAAAAAAGTAAAACCTCAGACTCAGCTGATTCACTGTTGAGTGAGTCTTGTGGTAGACCTACTCTTTTTCGTTGCTGTACGCGACGCCATATGACAATGGCATTCGCCGATGCCATTGCTTCGATGACAAATGTGACTGTAACGAAACTATTAACATATTTAGCATTAGAATACTTCAATTTTTGATAAGAGGAAGAATTTAAATTTTAAGCAAGATACCTTATAAAAGCTAGAATTAAAACCACTATCAAACCAAGTATCCATCCTGCACGACTGAAGACAGCTGGAAGAGTCAGTGCTCCTGTGCCGACGATTAAATTGAAAATGTATATTAGACCAACCTGTAAATAAATCCATTTAGTCACGAATTTAAATTTAAAAATATATAGCCTTCCGAAAAAATAGGGCAAATGACAATTCGGACAAATAAAAGTTAGGTCAAAAAGAAATTCAGAAAAATGAAGATTATATCAAAAATGACAAATCGGGAAAATAAAAATTACGAAATATAATAATTCGTAATTATAAAACTTAGGACAAATGGTAATTATAAGAATAAATAGGAATTAAACCCCCAATTCTTTTACGGTTAAATGAATTACCATAAAATAAATATTAGGGAAAATTGAATTTGGGGCATATTCATGTGCTTCAAATAAATATGATCAGATTCATGAATAATAATGAAAGGAAACAATAGAAAACTATACCTCAAAATAAAGCAAACAAAAATAGTTGCTAATCTACAATGAGAATATTATTCCACTCTATTGTTAACATATGGAGTGTATTTATTAGAATACACTCACAAACTAATTTATTAGAAAAGAATTGCAGTGAATTAAATATATTGATATAAAATCTGTTTTAAAAATCTGAAGAAAATATAATATGTGTAGAATATTAAATAATATTAGACGGAGGTGACTTTATCTCCTTAGAAAATGTTTAAAATGTAAAAATATATGCATAATGAAGAAAAGTAATTTTGACAGTTGTACTTTGTTATGAGGTTGAGGTTATGTTTAATACCTGTCAAATGTCAAACACGCATTTACTATTTTACTCTCTTACCCATGTCGAATACTGGTCGCCATTGTTTATCTCGGTCATTTCGAATTAATTACAAGCGAAATGAGTATAAAACATATGTGAGAATTTTTAGGATCGCATTTTCATCTATCGCTCTCTGACGTATGTATATACTGTATATATATATATATATATATATATATATATATATATATATA
>CAJFCO010000177.1:1004198-1073451 GCA_904066015.1 Synergus gifuensis | reverse complement strand
GTTATACCAATTATTCATTCATAATAATAAATATTTTTAGTAAATAACAGTCAATAAACCTTCGTCTCACGTAGACAAAGGTTTATTGACTATTATTAGCTAAAAATATTTATTATTATGAATTTATAATTGTTATAACTAATGTGCTCTTGTGGTAAAGTATCACATGCCCTTAAAAAAGGTTCAAAGTGAAGACTTCAGCGAACAGATTTGCCTCAAATAATCCACTAGATCTCTTTTATTTCAGGCAAAATTCACTTGTCACTATCAAATCTACGCCTCTACACTCTACTGCAAGAAAAAAATTTGTCAAAGCCGAAGTATCCAAGGGCAAATTCGTCACTGAAGTCCTTGCTAATTCGACTTGATCACTCCACAATAAGCCATCGGAACCGAAAATCTCGATGGCCTAAAGAACGACACAACACACCAAATACGGTCCACCTATCTCAATAAATCACACCCACTTGTCGGTTTCACGTCTAAACGATTATTTTGCGGTAACTTCCCACTCGTTAGGCCTATTTGGTCGTCGCACTTTAAAAGCTTCTAAAGGAATTGCCCGAATGAAGGAAGCACTCGAGAAAAACCGGTTATGTATGAACAACTGAGGAACTTACGTTTTCGATATAAAAAAATTATGTACAACTTTAGTATTTTCTTTCGATATCACACGACAGACTGCCGTAGAGTTGACAGATCCAGCATCAAACACAGAATGTAGCTGACAGCCGGTTTTGCAGTGTATTATATGAACAGAGCCGTTGTTCGTACCCCCACCTGATGCCAATCGACCAATAAGGGCAGGACACCCTCCGCCAATCCTGACTTTCTTTACCATATATGGAAGTGCTTCACTACAGGAGGGGACCCCTTTTCCTCTACGGTTTACCTCCTCTCACCAGCGGGATCGCGAATTCGTCTTCCATCACCCTGTGCAAAATGCATCATTCAAATTGATGACACACAGAATATTCCGCTTAGGACTATTTTTTCGCCCCTTTTCGTCTTTCCTGTCGCTTCTAGCTGTTTCTCAATGTCATCGAAACCTTCAATGCAACTTTGGGAAACCACCGTTTCCGGCCAGCTCGACATTCCACAATTCTGATTTCCCACAGAAAGTTGCCTGTAATTCCACTTAACTCTTATCAGCAGTGAATCAAATGGTGTGTAAAGCCAATGATTTTTTGACAGCGCGTGTACTAGTGTTTTTTTTGTCTATTTGTTTTTTTTTGTTTTTGAGAAAAGGGATCTTGTTATGTATTGATTTTCAGGGTGGGAATTTGAATTTCGTTTGCTGAATTAAATCAATAAGATCTGATTAGTATTTTGGTATTGTTCAAGTTTTTAAATTGAAGTGACAATGTCACTTGCAAAAATGATTTAATTTAATTCTGTCAAAATATTTTGCAAGATTTCGTTAAATTTCAATGTTTCTGATTATTTAAACAAAATTTCTAAAAAAAATGTTGACTACTCATTAAAAAATCATTCGATTAAATACACTGTTTTTTAAAAACCATTTTTAAGGATAATATATTTTTTTTAGTCATAAAATTGATCGTCATATGAGCGGCTAAAAGAAAAAAGTATATAAAAATACATATTTCGTTTGCAAAGGTGGTATAAAAGTTCTTCCGAGTTTAAATAGGAGAAAATGAATTCTTATAGCAAAAACGGAAACACTGATTGGTTACATTTTTATTCTGACAATTTTTTGTCCCATTTTTACAGTGAGGAACTTTTATTCCCCTTTAAAAACCAAAATATTTGTTTCCACTTCTTACTTTTAATAACTCATATATCACTGAAATAAAATTATCAGTATTATGTATCAATCATTTTAAACATGTGAAATTCCACAGATTCATCAATGATAATATTAATCTTATCTCTCTAGATTGGATAAAACAAAAACTTTAATTTAGAATACTCAACACAATTTTTAAGGCCCTTCTCAGATTACTGATAAAAGACAATAATTTTTCAACCTTCAGAAAACATAAAAATTTGCATAAATTTCACCAATTAGTCCTAAAGCAAACCTGAATATAAAATGTCTGCGCTTAATCTTCGTACAAGACAATAAATGTATAAAATTTAGTGTGAATTAAATTAAAATTAAATTAAAAAATGCAACGTTCTAAAACGAATTAAAAACTTCGTTAAATTAATAAAAAGCAGCTTCCAAACACATTACAATGCCTGAGTAAAAAAAAACAAATGAAAGGAACAAAAAAGACCTCGAATTCCAAAGATTTTTCTACCTGAAAAATAACGAACTTTAGGTTCCAAGAAACGCCGGTGGAGGGGAAGGTGCGAAGTAACACCATTAAATAGCAAATTGTCCTACGGAGAAGCGAAAATGGAAATTCATTGAATCTTGGCGAGGTCATAATGAGATCAGTCAATGTCAAATTTTTGCGAATGCCAAGTGGGAAATAAATGTGTTCGATAATAGCTCGACGACGATGTATGTCTAATAATAGACGCCACGACGCGAAGAGTCGACGACCATCTGTATCGGTTGAAACGTCAGGAACCACCTGACAACAGCAACCTGTCGGATCTCCGAGCCAACTTTTGGATTTTCGCAGAGCCATGGTCAAAGTTAACTTAAATCATTGACAATTCCGGTTGTAAAAAGCCACGAGGGAGCAACGCCCTGACATCATGGCGGACATGCAAACCGGCCTCACCACTAACTTTGTTCCCAGAAAATTCTGACAGTTCGTTTCGAAGCGCACCGGTTTTAATCGCGAAATTTCGAGGTTCGCTTTGATGCACGAGTACTTACCTCTCAAAAAGGAAATGAAACTTGATTTGCTTGATCCTCGATCGGAAAGCGGCACTCTTGTATGATACTAGTGACACGACAAATCGAGACTAGAACCGATTACCGAAAGACGCCACGAGTCGCGAACAGAGCCGCGAGTCAGGGACGTAGCTTTCCCAAATTTCACCCCATTTTTTTAAATGTGAAATTTTTAATAGAAAATAGTCAAATTCGAGTTAAATTTTTCCAGGACACTTATATCAGTATACACTAAAAAAACACTGAAAGATAATGACTCTTCGATAAGATTCTTGAAGACACAAAGTAAATCTCCCTTGCATTTTAAAGAATTTAAAACCCTTTTCTCAGTGTGTTAAAAATAATTGTACACACCCTGAGTCAATTTAAAAAGTACTTCAATGAAGAAAACGCCCTAGATTCAATTTAAAAAAACAAAAAACAAAAAAAATACTAAAATATCCTTCTTTTGAAGACTCCCAGAAGAGGGAGATTGAGTAAATAAGGCTTTGAAATGTAAACAACATAAGTCTCTATATAAGTCAAGACTCACTTAATATCCACATTATTAATAAACCTCTAAAAATCCCTTTTCTACTACATACATCTTTTATTTAAACTTGAATTTGTTATAGCTAAGTTTAAGAGCTAAGTTTGGAAAGAGCTACTACGTCCCTGAGGATATCGCGACGATTCGAACTTCATGGCAGGTATGGTCGGTAGCCGGAAATTTTAAAATAGGACCTACTGCTTCAATTTGCGGGAAAATTTTTTTTTGGATTCATGAATAATGGGTACATTTATTCGGGAAATGATTGAGGCAAAAAATTGATTTTTGAACAAGTAGGCGGGAGTTATCGAGGTTGTTTGACAAGCGGCAATGCTTGATATCCCTCGAATTGAAATGGACTCTTCCAGACTTCCTTCCCACAGCTCTTGCCATATATGGGCATAAAACGAATACGGAGCGTTGATTGGCCGGCAGCCGGCTGCCGGCTAGATTCTCCAAATGCCGCTTCAAACTGTACGATATCGAGAAGTATTATATCTCTTGGAAGTGTACACTAGCGTAAAGGCCTGTCTAACCGTCGACTTGCTTCGCTGTGTCAGTAATCCTAGCCTGAATACGAATACCAGATGGGTTTAATTGTATGCGAGAGTTTTGCGCTCGCACACGTGGGACTTGTAGGAATGAATCGAATCTCGTATGTGTGTTCGAGTTTTATAATCGGTGTTAATGTTCCGTACCCCTCAGTCCCAATTAGGGATCCCGGCTTAGAAAAAACGGATAAAGTGGGTTCTTTTTTCCGTGGGAATTAAAAGAGTATCGATTCTATTTCTGAATGCAGTTATTTTTGGAATCTAAAAAAATTGATTTCAAGCATTATTAAGGGTGTTGGACCCAAGTGTTTTAAGCTCAAAACCCCATTCTCCGTTTTACTCAACGAAAATTATAGATAAATACTTTTTCGCGCTGTAGCACTAATCTTTTTGCAAATATAAGACTGCATACAAAGCGAAAAAATATCTAATTTCGATACTTTTTGCATAAACCGAAGAATTAAAAATCTGACTTCAAAATTCAATATTTTCAATTTACTTAAAAAATATTTGAATTAGATATTTTCTCGCTGTGTGCACATAGTTTTAGTTAAAAATTGATTAATTCAACACAGGGAAAAAATTCCAAATTTAATATTTGTTGAGTAAAATAAAGAAATGGAATTTAGAGATTAGAACTTGGTTCCAACACCCTTAAAGGATTTCAAGAGATTTATAGTGACTAATGAATTTCAAGTTTTCAGTGGATGAAAAGATTTTAAAGGATACGAAAAAATTTCAAGGGATATTAAGAAATCTTATTTGATTTTCGGGATTTTCAAAAGAGTTAAAAAGACTTATCCAAAGGGTTTTCCAGAAATTTCTATATACATATTTTACAAAACTGCAAGATATTCTAAATGATTTCAAGAGATTTCAGGGATGCCACCTTAACAAAAGCTTCGGATTGAAATTCAATCCGAATCATTCCGGAATTTGTATCCGAACCAAACAGTTTCATTCCGATCTAATCCGAAGAAAGTTTTCAATCCGAATTAATGCGAAATCCATTCAAAAGCAATCCGAACATTTAATCCGAATGAATCCGTCAATCCGAATTAATCAGAACTTTCAATCCGAATGAATCCGCCAATCCAAATTAATCAGAATTAATCCGAATGAATCCGGTCATTCGGATTAATTATTTTTAGGAATTTTAAGTGATTACAAAAGATTTGTATAATATTTAAAAGATTTAATTGAATTTTAAAAGGACTTCATGAAATTTTAAGAGATTTTTTTAGGGAATTGAAAGAATTTTAAAGTTCCTTGAGAAATTTTAAAGAATTTCACGAGATTTTTATGATTTTCTAAAAATTTGGTGAAATTTTAAGGAATTATAAATATTCTCGTGGAATTTAAGAGGATTCTAAAAGGCATGTAAGAATTTTAAAAAATTTTAATTATTTAAAAGTGATTTTAAAGAATTTAGATTTTTCTCATGGAATTTTAAAAGATTTTACAAAATTTTTATGATTTATAAAAGATTTTGTAGAAGTTTAAGGAATTTCAAGAGGCTTTCAAGAATTTTAAGAAAACTTTAATTTTGATATAGTCCTCGTAGAATTTAAAAAAATTTCGTTTTTTTTTATTTTTAAAAGATTTTGTGAGATTTTTTATTTCAAGAGTTTTTTTTTAGAGATTTTAATGCACTTTAGGGAATTTTGAAGAATTTCACGAGATTTTTTTGATTTGTAAACGATTTTGTAAAATAATTCTAAAAGATTTCATGGAATTTTAAATATTGTAGTGGAATTTTAAGATATTTAAATATGTGTTTCGGAATTTCAAAAGATTTCAGCGAATTTTAAGGGATTTCAATAGATTTCCAATAATTTTCAGAAATTTTTGTGTATTTTAAGAAATTCTGAAAATATTTCATAGAATTTTGAAGATTTACAGGAAATTTTAAGAGATTTTCAGGAATTTTAAAAGATTTTAAAGTTTTTCTTGGAATTTAAATTATTTCAAAGGATGTTGAGGAATTTTAAAAAGATTAGTGAAAATTGAAGGGATTTCATGAAATATTAACAAATTTGAAAGAATTTCATGGAATTTTAAGATGTTTCTAGGAATTTCAAGAAATTTCAATGAATTTTAATAGATCTTTTCAAAATTTGTTGTAAATTCGAGAGATTTTTACGAATGCTAAATGTTGTGAAGTGATTTTAAATTTCAAAAGATTTAAACTGATATTATACGAAATTTTTGAAAAATTTCAATAGTATTACTATTAAAAATTTATACGTATTTTTAATACTTTTCTGTCAGGGAAATTTGTCTGAATGTCAGGGAAATGTCAGGGAAATTGAAAAATTGAATCTTGTGGCCACCCTTTTTATTTTTCAAAAATTGATAATTCTGAATTATTTTGCATACTTTTGAAATCCCTTTAAAAAAATTGTAAAATCCTTTGATTTGAAATTGTTTAGAATTCTCTGAATCTTTTTTCAAAAAGATTGCTCAATTTCGCATAAATGTATAGAAATATACATTAACAAATCCATGTAGAGACCTAGAGACCTCAAGATTTACGAGGTTTTTATGAGCTTCAGCTTAAGGCGCGAAGCGAAAGTTGCACCAAGGGCTTGAACTTGAGATTTCTATCTAGGCGTCTAGCTCGACAAAAGGTAATGTTCTCAATATAGTGATTAGTAGTACACATATATGTACCTACAATCATACTGGATTTTAATTTAGAGTAGAGACTAAAAGGTAGATTAACAAGGCTTGAAACTTGAGTTTCGTTTTCATTTTCATTTTTCAGCCACCTGCACGCATAGTGTGCATTCCTTTTAGATTTTGTATTCCACCCACGCAAGTGTATAGACCACTTTCTTGATGCTTTATTTCCGAGATGGCGCTGAAAATAGATTCAAGGGCGCGGACCTCATTGTGCACTAAGCTCTCACTTATACATGCATTCAAATTCTTGATATAAGGCTGATTCTGGATTTATTTTTTTACCCGGCGTTGCCCGGATGCTAAAAGATTTTATTTGATTTTAGCTCGGATTTTAGTTTAGAGATTTTAAAGGGATTTTCAAAAAAGTTGAAAGAATCATCAAATAAGGATTTCATCAGCGATTGCTATAGATTTTACAAGATTTAAAGACATCTTAGAGGATTTTATGAAAGCGTAATTTGCTATGCTTGCCAGAGGCAAAATGTAAAGATTAATTTTCATTTAAAGAGAAACTCTTTTCTCATTAGGATATTTCGTTCACATATACGCATAGAAACTGAACGAGGTACGTGCGTTTTTGAGCAAGTGCAATGGTTGCAGAAAATCGATACGCCACGCATGCCGCATAGCGCGAAAGCACGTGGCGGTGGTCGGCGGAGGAGAGAACATCATAATTATAGGAAGACTTTCTATCTACTTATTGTGAAATGAAAAAGAAAATAATATTAATAAAATTATAAAAATCTCTTGCAAATTATGCAATTGAAACTCTTCAAGTCTAGATCAATATAAATTTATAAATCGTCATTTAATGCTTAATTACTATATATGCATAGCATTAAATAATTTGCAATGAGAAGTGGCTAATGAATATTTTTTTGCCACCTTTAACTTCATTAAAAATCCCTTACAATAGGTACAAATATTTTAAATCTCTTGAAATATGTATCTTTAAATTCCCTAAAATCATTTACAATCCATTGAAAAAATTAACAAAATGTGTAAATTAATTTAAAATCTTGAAACACCCCTGAATTCTTTAACATTCTTTAAAATAACTATAAATCTATTATATTTATATTTTATATAAATCTATTATATCGCATTTATTTATATATAAATATATATATAAATATTTATATATATTTATATCGCATGAAATTCTCCTGAAATTCTTTAGGAAATCTTGATATCTTTGAAATCTTGGAAAATATCTTAAAATCCTTTTAAATTCCCTAGAATAACTTGAAATTTCTTGAAACCCTCTTAAATTTGTTAAAATCACTTGTTATCTCTTAAAATTCACTAAAATCTCTTAAAATCCTTTACGATAAATTACAATTTTTTTAATTTTATAAAAGGTCTGGAAGGTTTTCGTGAAATTTTAAGGAATTTCAAAAGGTTTGTAAGAATTTTATCGGATTTTAAGGAATTTTAAACGTTATCCTGGAATTCCAAAGAATTTTAAGATATTTAAAAAGATTTCTAAGAATTGAGAGGGATTTTATTGAATTTTATGAAATTTCTAATAATTTTAAGTGATTTCAAGAGATTTTTGAGAATTTTCAAAGATTTCATGGAATTTGATAAGATTTCTAATGGTTTTAACGAATTTTAAAGATATAAAAGGATTTTAAATATTACCGTAAAATTTCAAAAATATTTAAAAATTCGTCAGGGAATTTTATGGAGAAATTTCAAAAGATTTTTAAGACTTTAAAAAGATTTAGTAGAATTTAAAAGGATTTCAAAGGCTGTACATTTTTTAAGGGCTTTCAAGAAATTAGTCGATTTTTGAAAGACATTGTGGAATTTTTATGTATTTGATGGAATTTATGAGATTTATAATAATTTTAAAATATTTCAAGAGATTTTTCAAATTTTAAAAAAATTTTGTAGAATTGTTAATTATTTCATGGAATTTGGCGAGATTTCTAATGATTCATAGGGATTTTAAATGTTAAAGAATTTCAAGACGTTTCTAGGGTTTTTTTTTAGAGATTTTCATGAATTTGAACGTATATTTCAAAAGATTTATGATTTTGGAAATTTTTGTAGAATTTTAAGGGATTTCATGGAATTTTATGCTAACAGAATTCAAGAGATTTTAATGATTTTTACAAGACATCGTATCTTTAAGGATTTTATTAAATTTTATGAGATTTCTAATAATTTTAAAGGATTTGAAAAGATTTTTCTGATTTTTAAAATACTTTATGGGATTAAAAGGAAATTAAAACTTGTCAGGGAATTTTATTGAGGGATTTCAAAGGATTTTTATGATTTTTTAAAAATATTTTGTAGAATTTAAAAGGATTTCGAAGTTTTTTGTAAAATTTTAAGAATTTTCAAGAGATTTTTCTAGTTTTTAAAATATTAAAAATTTTTTAAGGATTTCATGGAACTTAATGAAATTTTTAATGATTTTAAAAGATTTTAAATGTTAAGAAATTTGAAGAGGTTTCTAGGAATTTTAAGATTTTTTAACGAATTTGAAAGAATTTCGAAGATTTTTATGAAATTTTAAAGGAAAAAAATTTTTAATTTCTTTTTTTTTTCCTACAACTTCAAGTCATTCAAAAGCCAATCAGGTTTGCAACAACAATGTATGCGAGATTTTCGAGACATTTCATGACACCACTTTCTTAAGATAGGAGGATTTAAGAATTTAAAATCCCTTCAAATACTTAAAAAAGATTTAAAATTCTAAAATCTTGAAACTCTCATGAACTATTTTGAAATTCTTTAAAAATTTCTTAAAATAATTTATTGTTTTTACATAATTAATACCCCCTTTTTATAAAAGCACTTTTGTTTTCAAAAAATTAAATAGTTTAATAATCAAATATTGTGAGTAATGATTCCGCAGAATAGTTTTTTAATCCTGATGGGGTATTGACCAGTTTTTCCTAGGTGGGGCATTTACTAGGGCATTTTTGGGGTAAACTGACAAGACCCTGGCCAGTTTTCCTTAAGTAGGACAATATTCTACCTAAGCGTTATGAGCCTGATGTGGGCCTAGCTAGTTAACCTGGTTAAGGCCACATAAGAAATAAGGAAAACTGACCAGGACCCTGTCAGAACCCCATCAAAAATTCTTCACGGGCTTGCCGTGAGTTCCTTTTATCTAGTATGTAATATAATTGTACATTTAACACTCATTATTGTATATTATGCGGAAAAGTCCTGCGTTCTTTTAGAGTTAGAGCGTTGAACTTACATCTTATTCTGTATTGATTTCAACAGCTCGCGAGACTCGACCCAGACGTTACCTGCGCCACGACGCCCATTTTTGTCATTAAAAGCTGATACATAAAAGGAAAAAATATTATAAGTAATGTAAACAGAACTTGGAAAAGAAGAAAATTCTTTTATGAAAAATTCTATTCGCAAATATAAATGTGGGCCATATCGAAAATCGATTAATGCCGAAATTTCTAGTTTCTATATCAGTTATGCTTTGAAGTGTAATCTGTAGTCAGAAAACAGTTTCTTTGAACCAAAAAATCGGCAGACCAAATTTATGGCAACATTTGGTTCCGATAGCCTCATATAGGTGTCGAAATATTCGAACCACATACACAGAAATTTTGCATAATTTCTTTTGAAATCTGATCATCATAGGACTTCGCAAAAAACACTTTCGTTGAGAATAAATACAGTAATCGGTTAATCGTTATGCCAATGGAAATACGGGGCCTTACGTAAGGCCGTGAAGCCTTCGAAGATCCATATTTGGGCCTCAAGGTCGAGGCGGTGCAGGCCATTGGGTTTTCAGGACAAGTCTTCAATCAATCTGCCATATTTAGAACTAATTCTTCATTTGCCAAAACTAAATTGATTCAGAAATATTTCTAGCCTTGCTCCTAATCCCCTTTTCATTCTTCATTGCCGCGACCTCTTCGCGTTTAGTGCGAAACAAATCTCTGCTTATTGTCGCAAAAATTGCAAAACCCTTTTCAAATTCCCGATATAACAAAATTGAGAAACTTATAGACAGTTTTCGATTGTTTGTAACGTGAATTCAGATTATAAATGACTCATTGAGATTCAATTTGATTTAAAATGTAATCACTGATTTTGATAAAACAAATGCTGATTCTTATCTGAAACGTGAATTCCAGACTACAATCATTCTTAGCCTACTTTTATTATCAGGACAAATTCGAGAAAAATCTACATCAGAAAAAAATAAGATTCAATCATAGATTCACTTATGCCCTTAATCAAGAAGGTAAAATCATGAACATGAGCATTGAGCATCATACCTAAATTAGGTTCTGAAAATGTTTTTTTCTCTCAAATCTCCCAAATTCCAATGAAATTATTTCATTCGCGACATTATTCAGATTGCTTCAGACTAATTACTTAATGTGGATAAAAAACAAATTGATGATGCTAAATGAGTCTATGACACATCTCTGAGTATGGAATTTCTGTAGTATCGATAACGTCGATTGCTATATTTATAATACTGTTGATTTAAATCTGAAACGTGGAATCAAAAGCAAAGATTGACGTAGCTCGAAGAGCAGCTGGCGATAATGCCATAGAGGCTGAATGAAAAATCGTCGATGATTCAAGGCAATGACTTTCGTATAATGATTGGTTCTAAGCAAGAATTCCTGGACGATTAAACGCCGTTCCTTTGCTTGCTGCCGTCACTGGATGAGGTGAGGTCATAATGAGAACTTTATGCCTGAACAACAGACTTGAAGGAAATATTTCAGATTATTACCATTGCGAAACCTCCATGCACCAGTAAACAAGAAGAGTTTATGATTTAATTCTTCTCTTTTTCTATCTTGCCTATAACTAGAGATCCCGTGTGGAAAAATTTTCTGGCAGTCTGATGTCAGATCTGGCCCAGATCTGGCATCGTCTAGACTGTCTAGTCTTGATCGTCTAGTTTGGACCACATCTGGGACTGGTCCGCAATCCATACCATAAAAACTTCTAAGCTTCAATCAGCAACATTTTTTTCACCATTTCGAAAAACTGTCACGTTGTCTAAAATTATACAAAAGAAGAAATTAACACTATTAAAAATCATTTTTTTTTTCTTATAGACTTGACAGTCTAGTCTGCCCAGATCTGGGATTGGACAGCAATCCATATACCATAAAAATTTCTAAGTGCCAATCAGAAAAATTTTTTTCACCATTTTCGAGAAATTTATAGGGTATCTAAACTTATACAAAATTCAAAACTAACATTATCAAAATAAATTTCTGGTTTTTATTTACATCAATTTTAATGCATCTCAGTAATAGAGGAAATACTTTAAAAGTTTTCATTAACATTAATTTTATTGACATGATGCCTTTATTGATGATGTCTTTAGTTTTTTTTGTTGCAAAAAATTTTTGTTTTGCCAATAAAATATCATATTATATCAATCAATTCTACGGTTTTAGGTTTTGTAAAAGTGCACATTAAAAATATTAAAAATTTTATATACATATTTTATTCATTGTTAACGAAAGAACTTTTTTTAATGAAATTATCTTGAGATAATTTAATATTTGTGTATGGTTGAGTGTATCGTAAAAAAAATTTTGGTACACTATCTCATGAGTTAGGGTAATGGTTTAAGTTATTGACTTTCGTCCGATAGGTCATGCGTTCGATTCCCCCCAAGTTGCGTGCGAAATTTTATTTGTTATATTATATATGCGATAAAATTTACTAATATCGATTATTTATAAGTATATTCATAATATATCAACGAATAAACCATGTTCTTAATTAATAATTTTTTTTCATAAAATTTATTTTTATTTTGTCATTGTAACTTCTCAATCAGGTCTCACTCAGCAACACACTAGTGGCTAAATAGCGACAGACCAGCGACTGGCTAGACCGTCTAGCCACAAACTTTGCAAAAGTGTTACAGTTTTGACCAGTCTCAGACTAGACCGTCTGATCTGCGCCAGATTAGAGTCTAGACGGTCTAGTCTGGGACTGGCCAACGCCAGAAGATTTTTCCACTAGGGATTGATTATTTTCATTAAGCAAAAGTTATTAGTATGTATAATTGTACCTATTTATTCTTTTACTATAAATTTAGTTGTTTACTACATGGCAAATGTATAAGAAAGGGAATGAATGAATCAACTACAGGATCTCTAATAAAATCAGACACCTCGCATACAGTTTTTTGAAATGATGCCAGACGACTTTTCAGATGTATTGCCATATTTGGCAGTAACATTTATGTGCCGTCTATTTGACCTTGCCTGTACCTGGTTGACCCAGAACAGGTAGACATCCAGTAAGATGTATGTGGGCACGTAACTAACATACCGGTTACTCTACACGCCAGGGATGCATCACATTATAAAGAGATGGATATGTTATTGTAAAGTTTTCTTGACTGGGAGGCATAGCGCATCTTTTAACTTAATAATTAATGTTATTAGTCACAGCATAAAAGGTGGGAGAAAACAGGGATGAAAAATCAGCCTTCAATTCGCCCCTGGTAAACGCTCTTGACTCCGATACCTTCCACATGTGGCCATATACATTATACACATTTATAAAGTGACATATAGGCACAAGTGAAGGATTTGGACCATGGTCAGCAGGCTTCACCATGAGGATTGCCGAAAAGAGGCATTTTCTCCTTCCGCTTCTTCTATACTTATATATTTTTATCGAACTTTCTCCAAATTTTCTCAAAAATCAAGAATTAACAAAAGTGAAATTAATTTGATAAAAAATTAAAGTTTCGTTCAGTCGTAAATCGTTAATTATGTTTATTGTTTGTATCGCACGGTTAAAATCGTGTTTCGCAGTAGTAATGACCTTTCTGTTTGCAGTGCACTTTCTCACGTTATATGTATGTATACAGTATGGGCGTGATTATAATCGTGGATTTAAAAACGTATTTTTATAAAGTCTTTAAAATTTGTTAAACCTCTTGAAATTTACTGAAATTACTAAAAACTCTTTTAATTTTTTAAAATTCTTTTAAATCTCTAGTTATTAAAAATTATGAAAATGATATAATCATTAAATGTAGTTTAATAACAATTTTCATGAAAACCTATTTAAAATTTCTAGAAATATATTTTTCCGTGTTTGTCAACAATATACAAATCATTAAATTTTCCAATATATATATATAACCATCTTTTATATTTTCATAAATAATCAAGTGTGAAATATGTTGGGATTTCCCTATTTTTACTCGATTGGTTTCAACGTGAAAAACTCTTCAATGCCCTGTTTTAGTATCAAAAGATAGATAATATAATAATATATAATATACTGTTTTATTTTGTTTCCTCATAGAGGAAGCTTTTTAATCGATGTCAACGACTTCACACGCGATAGTTCATTAGCTGGACAGTTCATCGCAAGGAATAATAAAATTAATTTTTAATCAGAGCGTTAATAACAAGCTGCGACACTCAACTAGACCGTGAATATGTCTGAAATAATAAGTGATTGCATTTGAAATTTATTTAAAAACATTAAGAGTATGTGGTAATTACTATAAAAGCAAATTTAGTTTCCCCAACTTTACAAGTTCGTAATAATAAATAGTTGAAATTGCTCTAAGTAACTAAATTGCTCCAATGATAAATAAGTATCATATGCCCTCATTAAGCTTCTTCCTTTTAGATTAAAAAATAGCAAATCACCTGCTAATAAATATAAATCGCCTGCTTTTAAATGTTTTTCATATGTTCAAGTGATAATTTTTAAATACTTGACGCACCATATTTAAATTCAATTTAATTTACAGCATACTCTTAAGATTTTATTTATGCACCACTTATAGATTAGACCAAGTGCAGCGATCTCGTTACATATATCGAAAGTAGGACGAATGCTGAACGGACAAAAAGACTTTTGCATGGAAACACGGAACTCTTTTATTTACGAAATATTTCAATATTTTTTATTTCAGTCACTAACGTCTTTATTAAATATTTTGTAGGAAGTTTATTCTCTGACACGTACAACGAAGTGCAAGATTGTAAAATTACCTGATTGTCACGAGTTCAAACTACAGATTATGTTAGACATTGCTTGAAATGATGTTATACACAATATTTTACAATAAACTTGTTAATTTTTAAAAAATTTTATATTTTTAATTTATTTCGACTCACATCCAGAAAAAAATTTTATTTGAATCAAAGAAACGTATATTTGTTATAGAGCCAACTAAAATATCTTTGAATTAAATAAAATTTATTTGATTCAAAGAAATTTTCTATTTAATTCAAATAAAAAATGTCTTTGAATGAAATAAATTTTATTTAATTCAAAGATATTTTTTAGTTGGCTCTATAACAAATATACGTTTATTTGATTTTCGAATATTTTTTTCTCAGTGCAAGCAGTGAATTAGTGATACTACTATTATAAAGGAAATAATAGGAAGTACCTACTAAAGAAATTAGTTAAACTTTCGCTTGTTACTAATCTTTTTAGCAAAATGAATGAAAAAACGTGAAATTAATCGCGAGAAGATAATCATTGTTTATTAGTACGTAGAATGTAATGTACTTAAAAACTTAAAAGATAATAAATATTTATTATCTTATATTATATATATAATATATAATATATAATATATAATATATACGTTAGGTCAGGTATTATTTTCTCGAATGAAAAATTCAAGGTTGAACGTTCATTTCTAGCGAGGGTGAAGACTCATCGTAATTCGGAATGCGGTCTTGCATTCTAAAAGTATACATTAAGAATTCAAGAAACGATAATATACACATAAACATCCATTTCCTCCTGTCACGGTGGAAGGATTTTTCGTTTCGATCCAGGGACAAACGTTCACAGACACAGAGATTCTTGATTTAGCGAAAATTATCGTTTCAATACATACTTCCGCATCATAATATTATACATATATAGTATATTATGTATTCCGAATAGGCGCCTACACCCTTCAACTTATTTTTTCAGTTTTTTGAAATACTTTTTTAATTTACTTTTTAAAAAATCAATATGTAATTATAATCCGCGCGCGATTAATTTCTCGTTTTTGCACACCTTTTGCTAGTAGAAAAAATAATTGAGAAGTTTTAATTCTTGAAATATAAAATCTTGAAATTTTTTATCTAATTTCAGGAATCTCCATAAGTTTAATAAAATTCCTTAAAATGCTTTTATTATCCATCAAAATTTAGTGAAATTCCTTCAAATTTCGAAAATTCACTTGATATTTCTTAAAATTACTCAAAGTCCCATGAAATCTCATTAAATCCCTAAAAAATTTCTGAAAATCCACTGAAATTTCGTAAAATCCCTTAAAATCATTTAAAATCCCATAAACTGTCATGAAATCTCTTAAAATTCCTGAAAATTCAATGAAACCTCGTAAAATGCCCTTAAAGTCCTCAAAATAAGTTAATATCCCGTAAAATATATTGCAAGTATTTAAAATTCCATGATATTCTGTAAAATCCCTTGAATCCCTTAAAAGTCTTTTAAATTACTTAAAACCCCATATACTATCTTAAAATGCATTTAACATCCTTCAAAATCTACTGAAATTGCTTTAAATTTCGTAAAATCACTTGACGATCATATTCCTTGATGTTCCATAAAATTCCTTAAAATTCCACAACCTATCGCTATAAACCTTAAAATTAATAAAAATGCTATGAAATCTTATACGAAATTTCTTTAAGTTTCGCAAAATCAATTGATATTTCTTAAAATTATTTAAAATTACTCAAAATCAAATGAAGTCTCATTGTACCTCTTAAAATTTCTGGAAATAAATGTCCATAAATGTCAAATTCCCATAAAATCTTTGATATTCCTTGTTGTTTCATAAAATTCCTTAAAATTCCTCAACCTATCGTTATAACTCTTAAAACTGCTTAAAATCCCATGAAATATTATGAAATCCCTTGAAATTCCTGAAAATCCAATGAAATCTCGTAAATGCCTTAAAATTCCTTGTCATTAAAATAACTTAACATCCTATGAAATATCGTTAAATCTCTGAAAATTATTTAAAATTTCATGCAATTTCGTAAAATCCTTTAAAATTTCATAAAATTCCTCGAAATACCGTGAAATCACTTTTGTAAAACCCTTTTAAATTCCTTGTCATTATTCAAGATTCCATGAAATCTCATTAAATGTTTTAAAATACCTTAAAATCTAATGAAATTTCGTAAAATGATTAAAAACCTAAAACTTCCTCAAATTACTTAAAATCCCACAAAATATATAGTCAAATCCCTTAAAATTACTTTATAAACCCATAAAATCTCATAATTAACTGATCTGTAAACATACGAATACATACATATACTATTAAATATTAATATATTACAAAGTGATATAAAAAAACGCAGGAAAAGTTACTGTTTAATTTAAAATCTGTTTAATTTCTCATGTAATATTCACTAACCTTCTATATATTTTGAAATATTTTTTTGCTTCACTAATCATTTATTTTTCACATAAAAATTATTAGTAATCGTTTGACAACGAAAATAATCTCAAAATAGTTTTCAAATTTGGTATATGTATTCAGATTCAGAAAATTCGCGCAATTTATATAGGATTAAAAAAAATCACATTGAAATCACTTAAAATCTTAGATTAGTGAAATTAAGCATGTAATCGATTTAGGTAACGAGTTCAAACTTTCGACTCGGACTTCCTATACCTCGATGCCTATGGTCATTTGCCAATTAGAGAGTCGTTTTACAGTGTCTCTTTGCTAATGTGAGAGTCGTGTAATGATATGACACAGTTCGCTTTGACTCATGATCGTTGATCCAATGAAACCAAATTAGTGACAGCTAGGGGGTCATCACTCTGAGCAAAAATAGAAACAACGTCGTTCTATATAAATTTGACCTAACGACATGTTTGTAATTTTGTACATCACATTTTTGTCATTGCTTTCAATCTCTAAAGACAAATCGAGAAACCGAAGCTTTACTATCTTTTATAATAAATATAAAATCTGAAATTTTAATCTATTAAAGTATTAAAACTTGTAACTTAAACTTCCTTCGATTGACTCAAATAATTGATTAAAATTTGAGGTAAAAAAGAACTTCTCTTAAATTGCCATAATTCTTATTTAAAGCTGTCCAAGTTCTTAATTACATTTTAATTCCTTTCAGCGAAAATGAGTCGTCATATCTATTTATATATTTTCAAACTCTTCACGGGCAATTTTATAAAAGAGATGATTCTATTATACATACAAAATTATTATGTCTACATCAATCTCATAAAATGACAAAATTATGAACCCAAATTTAAAGAGCTATCCCTTTTCATAGACATTTCTAGATTCCTACAGAAATTCATAATTCTTATTTCTTATCACTTCCGGACTTTCTTTTTATCCCAGGATTGAAAACGGATTACTTCCTCTCAGTATTAACCGATCCACGAATAGTAATCGCGCATGTGGCTCACGTAGGTTTCTTTAAAAAAAAAAATCCAATTACTTATTTTTATATTCCGTTGACGTATAGTTATTCATCTTTTTACTTTCGAATAGATGATTGGGTTCTTTTTATTTAAGTTTTGTCTCAGCCTCTACTCCATTCATTCACTTCTCGATTCTCTTTTTTAGTTTCGTTTCCTCGTCTCTCGTCTCTCTTTTCTCTTTTTTAGCGTTTCTCTACTACAAGTTATCTCATTTATTTTCTATCACCTCTTAATTCCTCCTCTCTTCTTACTGATAATCTACACGACAAACAAGCCTTACACCCTCTACGATTTTTTACTTTAGTCGGTATAATTTGCAATTTAACGAACCGTTTCTTCGTTACACGATTTCATTCAAACTGTTCTTGCGCGCGGATCATTCAGCGATCTCCGGCATCTCTGCACGATTCACGCGAACTTCATTCAGGAAATGAGTATCGAGAGTATCGCGTGGAAGAAAATATTAAAATATTTTCCACTTTTTTTACATCAATAATCTCTCAATCTGATTTAGTAAGAATTCCACTAATTGAATTACATAGTAGTTTTATACTCGTGCAGAAATTGCCCCATTTAGTCCTATTTAAAATGGGGTGTTGATGGGATTTCTATTTTAAGAAAAAATATTTTAATATAATTAGGCATTTATGGGTCAATGATATAGTAGTAATATCTTATTAATAACAATCTTAAATTGGTATTCCGACCTTAAAATAATGCAATAAAACCGACCATACATCGGGTAAAGATAAGGAAGTTCCAAAGTTTTTCACACTTAATTTTTTATAAAAATTTAAAAGATGTCTATATTTATATACGCGTGTTCCGTTCTATATTTTTACAAGTTCAAGTACGTTTAGAGGTCAGGGAAGTAATTTAAAGAAGGGAATATTGCATGAGAAAACATGCTGGGAATTGCTCGGTTTCTCCAGCGAATCTCGCAGCCGGCCTTCACAAAAAGAGCGGATGTGCATATACGCACACGCCTGCAGTAATTAATTTGATTTGCAATTTAAATCGGGGCCATTTTCACTCCTTAATGAAAATAATAGTCGCTTATGGCAGAAATCATGGTGACAGTTTCATTATTGCAAGGAAAAGTATGGTTTTCCGCAAAAAATTTCAAATTTTACACAAACGGTATCCCATGCATAATTTTTTATGGGGTTCCGACAGGGTCGTGGTCAGTTTTCTCTACTTCAGATGTGGCCCTAACCAGATTAACTGGCAAGACCCACACGAAGCTTGTAACGCTTTGGCAGAATATTGCCCTACTTAAGAAAAACTGGCCAGGGCCTTATCAGTTTACCCAAAAAATACCCTAGTAAATACCCCATCTAGGAAAAACTGGTCAATACCCCATCAGGATTAAAAAACTATTCTGAGGAATCATTATTCACGATATTTGATTATTAAACTATTTAATTTTTTGAAAACAAAAATGCTATTATAAAAAAAAGATATTAAAATATTATATAGAAACAATAAGTGATTTTAAGAAATTTTTAAAGAATTTCAAAATAGTTCACGAGAGTTTCAAGATTTTAGAAGATTAAAATTTTTTTTAAGTTTTTCAAGAGATTTTAAATTATATTAAAGAATTTTAAAGTATTTTTAAAAGATTTCAAGTGATTTTAAGGAGTTTCAAAACATTCAAAAAAGTTTCAAAATTTTGAGGTAATTTGTGGTAATAAAAAATGTTTTAGTATTCTTTAAAATTTGTTAAACCTCTTGAAATTTACTGAAATTACTAAAAACTCTTTTAATTTTTTAAAATCCCTTTAAATCTCTAGTTATTAAAAATTATGAAAATAATATAATCATTAAATGTAGTGTGAAAAATGTTGGGATTTTTCTATTTTTACCCGATGTTTGGTTTCAACGTGAAAAATTCTTCAATGCCCTGTTTTCAGTGTCAGTAAATTGGTAATAATGAGATATTATTACTGTATCATTGACCCATAAATGCCCAATAATATTAAAATATTTTTATCGAAAATATGTAACTTTCAATCTTTAAGCTATAAATTTTGACACAGTGCATATGTTCCTATCATTGGGCGAATTATCATACGTTGCATTTCTTTGCAAAATAGGCCTCGAACGAGAGATCTTGAAAACGGGTCCTGAGGCCCAGCAGGTCTGCAAGGGCCTCTTAGGGGTTTCAGGGGGGAAAGAGGGAGAAAATAACCTGCTTTCAGCTTGCCACCTGTCGACCCGTTATACCGGTGTTTGAATAACTATAGATACTTTCTTGCCCGGATTCTGCCCACCACAACGGATAGCATACTGAAGATACTTTTAACATATTTTACAGGGCTGTATATCAACATTCCAACAGATGAATCATACTATTCATACTTTTGACCAATATATATAAATTAAATCTCGTTTTATTCACATATAAATTCATATTATATAAATTTTAAGAAATTTCGAAGAGATTTTTAAGTGCTGTTAAAGAATTACTAATTTTAAGAAATTTTAAAGAATTGTTAAAAAATTCAAAAAGATGTTAGGATTTGCAAGGGATTTCATAAGATTTAAAGATATTTTTAGTAATTTTGAAGAATGTTAAAAGCGAGTTATGTATTCAAAAGCTATTAAAAGATTTGAATGAATTTGAAAGGATTTTAGAAGATTTCACGAAATTAAAAAAAAAATCAAAAATTTTACGGATTTTTAAGAGATTTTAGGGGATTTAAGAAAATTTATATTATTTTCAGTGATTTTAATTGATTTTAGCGTATTTCGAGAAATTTCGAAAGTTTTTTTAATAATTTTAAAGAAGCTGAAGGGATTTCAAAAAAATTCGGAAGAGTTTAAGGATTTTCAAGAAATTTTACCGATTTCACAAAAAAAAGTTGCAAGTGTCAATAAATAAAAATACAATATTTAGATTTATTATTCGGAAAAGTTTTTTCAAACCGGAAATCAATTTTCTGCATTAAAAATAAAAATTCTAATGGGTTTTAAAATTACAATTAAAAGTGTTACTAATTCATTAAATTCGTCCTTGTTACTAATTGAATTAGTAACTTTTTACTATTTTATAGTAAATCATTATGTATTTGAATTATTAAGAAACTATTATTAATGATTAGTAAGATTTATCTAATACAGATTGAGAGAGTAGAGACGCCTTATATATTATCAGGGAAATCATATACATATAGAGGAATTCTCGCTTTTATCCGATTTTTGAATCAGGTGCAGAGCAAATGAATCGAGAGTACTGACCGAAATCAAAAAATGTTGTCGAATCGACAACTTCCTGCTATGTACATGAAAATGTTGCAGATTTTGAGCCTGTTTTAAGATTTCGAACTGCGATTCCGCCTTTCTATGTCTGCGGTTCACCTTTTAATAGGACATAGAAGTTTTCACTTTCGACTGGTTAATGTTTTTTTATTATACATATATATATAATATTTCGTCTTCAACATTTCCTGCTCCTAACTAAGTATGTATATTAATTGCGATTGATTTTAACGCCTAGAATTTCTAGAATTTTCTAGACCCTTCATTAATGAATAAAGGGTCTGTTTCTTACAGAAATTTTCTCGTAATATGAAACTAAAATAATGGAAATTGGAGCCAATATATATGGCATATTGAATGTCCAACTACAGTTCCTATAAGCCCTGTATTATTCATTGTCAGTGAGTCATTAGCAACCTGTGCTGGGGGAGTTTGTTAAACGATACAACATTAAAATAATCCAGCTGTTCCTGACTGGAATCTATACTTTGGGACATCCATTGTCTGCATGGAAACGTTTTTTCAGCTGCAGTTTACATTCTGATATTCACAGTTGAATTTATCCTTTTAATCTTAAAGTCCTGGCTCAATAACCTTTCTATTTACACTTTTTTCTCTTTAATAATCACTTGCAAGTTTAAAATACATGATACAAAATTAAATTTACTTGTTAATTGTTATCTATAATAATTTTGCAAAATATCAATTAACAAAAATATCTGCAAATGTGGGTACAGAAATTCTAGTAAAGTATTAAGTGTTATTACATATCTGCATGACTGCATGTCATTAATAGCGTGACTCACGTTATTTATAGTATAAATGTATTATCTCAGTTAATTGTATGAAACACAACAGCAAAATGTCAGATAAGACGATGTTTTATAAATGTGAATTACGGAAGAAAACTTGGATGGAAAAGAATTAAAATCTGAAAATTATTATCATGTCAAAACAACTTTGCTTACAAAAAGATCGAACAGCTTACACATTAAATAAGAATGAAACATGACTCATCATGTATGACTTAAAAGAGTTTATATATGAATTTCAAGGGATTTCGGAATATTTTTAATGATTTCAAGACATTTAGAGTAATTTAAAAAGATTTCAAGGTATTTTAAATATATTCAAAAGAAAATTTTAGGGTTTTTAAAAAAAGCTCCAGTTATTTCAAAGGTTTTGAAAGGTCTGCAAAAACTACTGCAAATTAATAATGTCCGATTTTAACGAAATGGAAGAAATCCTTTCTAACTTTTCTACCCGTGCAGAAATTGTCGCAATTAAAAATTTAAAATAGGGTTCTGACGAGGCCCTGGTCGGCATTTCTATTTTCGATAAAAATATTTTAATATTATTGGGCATTTATGGAGAAATGATACAGTAGTAATATCTCATTAATACCAATTTGTTGATAATGAAACAGGACATTTAAGAGTTTTTCACGTTGAAAACAAACATCGGGTAAAAATAAGCCTGGTGTGGGCCTTATCAGTTAACCTGGTTAGGGCCACATTAGAAATAAGGAAAACTGACCAGTACCCTGTCAGAACCCCATAAAAAATTCTGCACTGGTATAAGTTTCCCTCTCAAGATTCCCACAAATGAAAAGGAATAAATTTCCAATCTTTCACGGGTGTATTATTTACTTGATCGCGAGTTAAACTTTTAAGCATGCAAAGGCATGCAGTCGTGAAGTGGGTTAATCGTGGAATGTGTTAACTTTTAAAAGAGAGTCACGGAAACGTTATAGAAAATCTTACTCATTCATACATCTCCACTAGAAATTAACATTTACTGCACATTAATGGAAAACTACACGATCCTAAGAGTCTATGAGAAATCATTGCAAAAACGACCTCAGTGCACATTATTACCTATTTATACAAACCCGTTTTAAATTGGCGGTTAAATTTGCTTTCTCTCGTCTTTATAATCTAATAAATTATTATTATTTCACGTGAAAATTCGTTTATCCTCTTAATAATTATAGTTTTAAGTGCGAATTCATTCAATTATTCGATAGTTTAGAAACAGCTCTAGGAAATAATACTGAATAGAAAAAAGATAAGAAACTTCCCAACTAAAATTATTTTCAATTTTTAAGTATGAGTAGTTTTCGGTTCACTTTACAGAATATTATTTCTTTATAGACTGTAAAAACACGAAAAACAGGAAAGTGAGTTGACTAAGGTTATAGTAATGGCGTTCTGTTCATGGGGATCGATTTGAGACGATGGTACCACACCCTGTTTTTAGGGTGGTTTCCCATGAGTCACCCCCTGCAAAGCATGCAAGCTTGTTGATCTGGATGAAGTCTTCATGAAATTGTACTCACATGTATATCGTCGATATATGGGGCTTCTAAATGAAAATATATAGTGTGAGTTCCAGGGATCACGTGTCGAGTCTATTGAACCTAGGTCAATATATTTTCAATATTATGTATTGTCCTTGAAGGAAAACAGCTTCTATAATAAATTTGGATCAATCCCTCCGTCATTCGTTCTTCAAAGAATAATCGAGCTGAAACAATTAAATGAACTATCAATTATTATCAATGATAAAGATTTAGCGAAAACGATTTTTGTATTGACAAGAGTAGAAATATTTTGTAAAAAAATAAGTTTATTTATTCAGGGTGGCCCAAGATTCAATTTTTTCATTTCTCTGACTTTTCCCTGACTTCCAGACAAATTTCCCTGACATATAAAAGTATCAAAATGCGAACAAATTTTCAGTAAAAATACTATTGAAATTTTTCAAAAATTTCGTATAATATCACTTTAAATCTTTTAAAATTTTTAAAGTCACTTCACACCACTTGAAATATTTCATTAATATTTCATGAAAACCTTTAAATTTTCATTAATTGATTTAAAATTCCTCAAAATGATTTCAAATCCTTTAAATTCCTCAAAAAAATTCAAAATTTTTTCAAATTCCTAAAAATCTTTTAAAATTTCCTACAAGCTTTCAAAATTTCACAAAATCTTTTGAAAATCTGTTGAATACTTTAAAATTCCACGAGGTACTTTAATATCCCTTACAATGCGTAAAAATCTCTTAAAATTATTGGAAACTTATTGAAATTTCTTTTGAAATTCCTAGAAACATCTTTAAATTCCTTAAAATTTCACTATAATTTTTAAAATCCTATAAAATATCATAAATTCTTTAAAATCTATTAAAATTCAATGAAATCCTTTACAGTTTCACAAAATCTCTTACAGATCATAAAAATCTTGTGAAATCCTTTAAAATTCAATAAGGAACTTTGAAATTCCCTAAAATACATTAAAATCTCTAAATAAAACTTCTTGGAAACAAAAACCTCACAAAAATCTTTTAAAAATAAAAAATAATTTTTGAAATTTGTTTTAATTCCAAGAGGAATATTTCATATCCTTAAAATCATTTTAAAAATGTCAAAATTTCTTTAAATTTTTATAAGCTTCTTCAAATTCTTCATAATTTCACGAAAAACTTTTAAATCTGTTAAAATACGTAAAGACCTCTTAAAATTCTTGAAAAGATCTTGAAATTCCATAAAATTCTACAAAATCTTTTATAAATCATAAAAATCTTGTCAGATTCTCTAAAATTTCAATAAAAACCTTTGAAATCACTGTTAAAAAATAAAAATTTCTTAAAATTCTTTAAAATTCCACGAGAATATTTTATAATACCTTAAAATTTCTTAAAAATCTTCCAAGTTTCTTAAAATCCTTTACAATTCCATGAAAAACTGTCAAATCCTTTAAAATACATAAAAATCTGAATAAATTCCTTGCTTCCTGGTTTCCTGAGACAGTGACCAGCATAAAATTTGTGTTACGACACGATATGAGCCATACGCTCGTAATTATACTCAGTATTCTTATATGATGAAGAGAAATCACTCGTTTACAAAAGTCGTTGACTTTGCGCCTTAATTAAATTTTTCTACGGCAAGGTATGTTCACGGCATAAGTATCAAGGCCATTCTTCATTTATAAAAGTATATACATACATATTCGCGTCAGCATAATATTTATCCCTCATAAGCACATAAGTCGCTTTACTTACAGATGTAAAAATATATGCGAGGAGGAAAAATTAGTCGCGCTATAAATAATTTTTAAAACGGTGAGCTAATAATGAGATAATAAGAACGACAGATTTGTCTTCACCATATGAAGAATAAAAATATTGCAGCTTACAAATTTTCGACTCTTAAAATGTTAGGACCTCATATACATATTACTAGAATGATTTTAAGAAATTTCGAAAAATGTTTATGTATTTCAATATACATATATGTATTTTTATTAAACGATTTCAAAGATTTTAAGAAATTACAAGGGATTCTAGAGGATTTTAAGTTATTGTTAAGGATTTCGAACGAATTAAAAATATTTCAAGGAATTTAAAAAAATTGCTATAAAATATATTAAAAATGAAAAATAAAACTGAAAAAAATGAAAAAAATTCACAAATATTTGTATGCAAGAAAAAAGGAGAGAATAAATTTTCGTGAAGGTAAACAGGTAAAGTATGATTGCCAAGATTGGTGTTTACGTAAACATATAATATATTAAAAAGGATGGAAATTAACGTTCATATTTTCAATATTCATTTCTTAAAATTTATTTTGCACATTCGGTTCGAATATCTCGAAAGTAGTTTTACTTTCAAAGTTATCATTGTTTTTTCAATTATATCTCAATATTTAAAAATCGTAAATACAATAGCTTCTTTCCACTAAATAACGGCTAATAAATTACAAAAAATAAAAATAAATTATCATTCGAGGGAGGAACAGCCCTTCCGAGTTCCGATAAAAGATGTCTAAATAATGTTATCTTGCGGATGTGGAAGTACCGATAAGAATATTTTTCTGGATATTTGGAATGTAATTTGTCTCATTTCGTTCATCATTTAATCATTTTAGCTACAATTAACAATTATTAACGACACTCTCTCTTAAAATCCTGGGTAACACCGGATAAATTTCTACTAGTCAATAAATACAAATTTTGGGTTTTGGGAACTTTGTAAACCTTTATTTTGATATTCTTAATCCAATAAATATAAGAAAAAAAATGAAAGCTTTAATTTACTGCGATTAGAAGGTTTTTTTAATGATATTCCTAATCTTTTCCAGTTTCTCGATCAAGTCGCCACCCTTTTTAAGAAATTTTAATGAATTTCAAGAAGTTTCTAAGAATTTTAAGAGATTTTGATTATTATTAATTAGTAATATTTAACTAATTCAAATTGAGTAAGCAGGTTCTTCCTGTAAAGTCAATTAGGTTCGACATAACTGGAGCGATGCGTTTAAAGTAACGAGGGTGCGTTTGCAATATCACACCCACATTTCCGCGCTCGTTTCCCAACACCAAATATGGAAACTTCCTCTATCGTTTTATAAACGGTCGATCTTTATCGCTCAACGTATGTATGTATATTGTATACACGTAACGCATTAATGCGTATAATCGCTTCCTAGCTGCATAATTTGGAGACAAACCAGGGTCACCTAATCTAACTTTACAGTATGCTTTTCCTTGAAAACGTTCTTTTTTAGTCGAATACGCGAAGCAAAAAGAGACTTATATATTTATAAAGTTTTCCAACTTTTTTTTATTCCATCGTAACTTTGGACTGGATTATCGTGTCGGAATGTTTTTTTTTAAATTTAATGTAATGATAGTTAGATTAACATAGGCAAATTAAGATTTTCATTTACGAAATACATTCCAATTTTTTATTGGAATAAAATAGCTTAATTAGAAATAAAATCATTTGTCGAGAAATGAAAGTGAATCAATACTTAACTAACTTTGAATTAAATTGAATCAATTCCCCATATTTGGCGTTAATCTTAGCCAATATCGCAGGGAATTAATTATATACTGACCTATTGGAAGCATACGCTTCTTCGCAATCAATTTTGTGTTAATTAAAATTTTGTTTGAAATTGTGGATCATTTCTGTTTCGATCCGGAAGCAAATAAATAAACATTACCTTATGCTTTTTGTGTCGAGCAGGCTCGAGTTTTATCCAAATATAGGCTTGCTTATTTGGAGAGAATTTGCAAGATATCGCCGTATGTGTGAAATGCGTGTCAGGGATCTTCGCCTAGATTCGAATTTATCCCGTCGAGCCTAAACTGGTCGTTCGATCGCATTTTAATTCCTGTAAAAAAAAAAATTTTTTAATCTGATTAGGTTAAATAAAGACCAATTTTACTTAACAAATATTAAATTTTGAATTTTTTCCCTCTGTGGAATTAATCAATTTTTAACTAGAATTATGCGTACAGAGCGAGAAAATATCTAATTCAAATATTTTTTAAGTAAAATGAAAATATTGAATTTTGAAGTTAGAATTTGAATTCTTCGTTTTAGGCAAAAAGTATCGAAATTAAATATTTTTTCGCTCTGTATGCAGTCTTATATTTGAAAAAAGATTAGCGCTACAGAGCGAAAAAATATTTATCTAGAATTTTCGTTGAGTAAAATGGAGAATAGAATTTTGAGCTTAACACGTGGTTCAACGCCCTTAAATTCGTTTAAAAAGTATACTAGCAAGCCTGACATCCTATTAAAATATAAGAAAAATAGAAATTATACTTGAAGAATGGCATTACTTTATAGAGAGTAATAAATATTAGAACATCAAGATAATTACATATAACAGTAATAAAATGCTCTTAATTGACTATTACGTTTTCAGTGCTGCTCGTAATGACAATGAGAAACGCAAACAAGCATTATATTATCTTCTCTTCTGGAGTATCACTAAAGAGATCTGCATTCAACAGAGAAATCACGGTACAAGAATGCATTTCACGCATCGTTTCAGTAGATTTCACGGAGTCTAAAACCCGCATGACAAATTGGCCCTGAAAATCGCAAGATTGCTAATTTTCCAGAAAATATTCAGTCAGTTAAGGGCGTTCTACCTGAGTGTTAAACTCAAAATTCTATTCTCCATTTTACTCAACGAAAATTATAGATAAATATTTTTTCGCTCTGTAGCAGTAATCTTTTTTTAAATATAAGTTATAATATTTGTTGAGTAAAATGAAGAAATCAAATTTTTAGATTAGAACTTGGCTTCAACACCCTTAATTATTATGACTAAATAGACTTTCAATCGTTTGTCTGAATACAACTTTCGTCAAAGTTTTAGTCAACCAGAAGTAGCATGAGTCATACTAGAATTCAAGCATATGACACGAGAGTTTGTTTCTCCCCGGTATTCCACACGCTTTACTAAGAATTTATCATCACCTACGTTCCCCACAAGAATGAATCACTGTTCGTAATTTCTCTATAGTAGTAATCTTAATTAGCTCAGACGATTGTGATTCATGAAGTGACAAAGTGTAGCACAGTAAATACTGAAACTGATATTTTGGGCCGTTACAGGATTTTGCGGCCTAATATTTGGATTATTATCATTATCATTTGTCATAATAAGTAATAAATTAATTAGTAGCATTATATCTAACTACTGAATTAGTAATTTCTCCATTTTCTACTAAATGAAATAGTAAGTCACTTTTATAAAGATATTAAAGGATTTCACGGTATTTCAAGGAGTTTTAAGAAATTTATTCTGATTTTTAGAAATTTTAAAGGATTTTACCAGTTAACTATGTTATTTTTGTCATATTATATAACTTTTATAGTTTATTTAACATATAAAAGGGTAACTTTTCTCTTGGGTAGCCTATATGGGTAGCGATAAAAATTAATCCGGCACTGCTTTTCTGTCTTGTCTTCTTCTGTTGTCAGATTTACCCTGAAGGATATTTGATGCCATCTTCAAGCTTTCTAAAGCAATTACAATCTTTATTAAACAATATTAAGACGATAATGTCAATAATTCATATTGAATCAGATGAGGTACGAACATAAGTGACGTAAGGATATTTCTTACTGAAAGAACAAACAATGACGCTTAAACGTTTACGATAATACATGAGAATGTCCATATATGGACATAAGCTGTTCTTATCTGTTTCTTGCCAATTAAGCCATTAGACAAATGTTGGCAATGTTTCAGAAATACATATAACACATGTACCTGTGTGTATTTATAAAACTGCTATATGATATTTTTTGAAATATGAATAATTAGTTTATCTTCAAAATTGTATTTCTATTTTGAATATTTTTATTAATTATTCATTCAATGAACCCAATTTGAAATAATTGAAAAGTTTATAATAAGTAATAACCTATCTTATTTCCTTAAAATCCCTCAAAAAACTTAAGTCATTTGTCAAAATTCTACGTCTACGAAAACCTTTAGATACCTCGAAATTTCTCAAAAAATCTCTTAAAATTCTATAAAATCACAAATCTCTTAAAATTTCTCATAATTTCACATTTAGAATTCCTTACAATGTTAACATAAATTTCAAACCGACATACATACACATAGTTATTAATTATTAATAATATTTGACTCACTACTTTCATTTAAATACTTTTTAATCCTAGATTTATATTTTAACTTCAATTATAATAATTATCATCATTCATTTAAATCTAAACAATCAAAACGTAAAAATCTCAGTCCTCAAGTCTCAAGCTCTCAAGTGCTCAAGTCTCAAACAAAGCGAAATTTCGGAGCATTTCGGTGTATGGACTATGGAGAAGAGGGCGCCACTAATCGGCCGCAGCCAATAAAACAGAGTCTACATTCACATGGCGGGAAGTTTGAAAATCAGAAAGAAACAACACTCTGACGACAGAGTGTCGAAACAAAAAATATCTTTCTGGCATATCAAGGTATGTATGTACTCTATGGCTCTATGCTAGCTCAATTATTTCTATTCTAATTTTATTGCATTTTATTGGCCTTTGTCATTACACACTTCATACATTCAAGATTCAACAATATTTTCGGAAAATCAAAGGGACAAGCAAAGCACTCTTTAATAACGTGCTCAGAATTCTCTAAAAATGGCACTGACGACAAGAGTTTAGTTTGATTATAACTTCGCAAATACGGAATTGTCAATCATCAAAATGACTCAAGTCAGCAGGTTAGTTCTTGTTTACATCTTTAACATCTTTCGTCTGACATTTTTCTTCATTCCTTTTAAGGCTTTTGAGGTTCCAAAAATTTTTCATTCTGTGAAATGTTAAATCAGATGATAATTGTGTGGAGTGTTGCAAAACTTATGATTTATGTTTATGATTGATTTTTACACATATGCATGCATTTATGTTTACACATCATGCATTTCTTTTGGATCACGTTGAAGTTTGAGATTTGAGGATGTACTTTCACACAAAGGCTAAGGGCCAATTCCACCTTCAAGCCATATATGATTTTTCTAAAAGCACGAATTCTTATCCTTATTTTTTCTTTTAAAATTTAATTTTAAACTGAGTATGCCAAAATATAAAAATTGTATAAATAAACTAAATATTTTTATGAAACTTGAACATAATATTTCTCAGAATTTATTTCTGCTCGATATAACAAAAAGAGGGTAATTATTAAGGTTCATTTAAAAATTAGCACCACAAAAGAGTTTAATTATTAAATTAGTTCAAATTGTGGTAAATGAAAAATTTTCAGTGTAGCATTTTCGGACTCTGTACAAAATGAAGGATACTTTTTTCTAATACCTACTTGTATTATTTTTTAGAACGCAGTATTGCGTTAATTTCATGATAACAATTTTCTTTTCTTTCACAAATGCTTAATGCACAGCATAATTCAATTAAAACTAAATTATTTAAATTACTCTCAATTCAAATGAACGGAACCAATTTTTATAAAATTATAATCAATTATAAAGGGTTTGCGGCATTTAGTGATATATTATCGACCGCCAGTACATTATATAAGGCAATATATGAGTCAATATACATATAACTTTAAATATTTTAAATGCTGAATTTTCAGAAATTTGTAATATTTCCTAACATGGATGCATAGTTCAAAATTGCAAGAAAGTATACTTTTATGAAACACAAGTAAAATAAAGAAAGTAGGAGCCAGGCTCTTAAGCCAAAATTTTATATTTCCTAATTTAATATTTTAAAATCTTGAACATTTTCAGGAAACGAGGACGCAATGCAGAGGAAGAAAACTCGAGTGAATTCATGCCTCTGAGCAAGAGGATCAATAATCTCCACATCAATAATTTCTCAGGAATGCCGAAGTCTGCACCTGAAAAAATGAACGGTCAATGGGACCGATGTAATTTCATTCCATCCCCAAATCATTCAGAATCAAGTCCTTCAAGTGATAGTTACAACTCCAGCCAAAGTAATTACACCAACGACTATAGACCGGATCTCAACGCCAGTCAGAATCCCTACTATTACGAGACCAACAAACTGTTATTCAATCTCTACATGGAACGAATGCAAAGGTCGAATGGACTCTATTGACATTTTGCTTCGCAGAAAGCGTTAATCGCGATATTTTTTAGAATGGATTGAAGCTAGAATTTTGCAGCTGAGAATAGATTTTTTTCGAATGTTTGGTTGTCATCAAGATTATAATAAGAAAGAATAATGTAAATTCTACTTAACACATCAATGTGGAAGGTTTCATTGATAAAAATATAAATTATTGTTTAAGCAATTATTTTATTAGTATTTACAATATATTTCATTACGATTTATCTTTACCAGATTATCAGGTAGTCTACTGTTTTTTTATATTAAGAGTGGTGCATAATTTTCATTCAGTCACAGTCTGCTATTTATAATTTTTTTGTCAAAGTAAAGTGTACATGAGACTTTAGATATGGTAATTTTTTAAATGTCCAATAAATTGACTATATATTCGTATTTTTGTGATTTGTTTATATATATTAGAACTGTCATTGTAGATAATAATTGAAGGAATAATGTTTAGGTTTGCAGATATTACTCAGAATGTTATGATGACGAGATGACGTAATCAAGAATTGCTGTATTATCGGTGCTTTTAGCTGTGTGAATTAAATTAAACCGAATTAAGTAGACTAAATAAATAAAGTAATAGATTATTGAGGTATATTCTAATTTGAATAATATTTTTCCTCCATCATTTTATAATATACGAAGAACGTCGAAATTTCATAAATTAAATGTTTTCATTAAGGGTATTGAATCAAAGTTCTACTTACAGAGATACTATTCCTTCGTGCGGTCTATGCTATTGAAAAATGAAAGAATCAAATTTCAAATTTGCCGCCTATCGAATCCGCCTTCTTTCTCCTAGAACGACTCTCTGAGCCAATCAAAGAGGTGATGTGAACTGATGTGCGTAACGCATGCGTATTTTTTGTTTTGAGGTATTTTAATTGTATTAAAAAATAAATACATAAAAACAACAATAAATAAATGATTTATTAATATAAATAAATAAATTTAATATTAATAAAAGTTGTGTATTCAATATTGATTATAAAGATCTACATTCGTCGTGTCTAAAAAAGGAATTTTATAAAATCTATACGATCTATACTACCAAAGACAATAATGTCTTTGATACTACTAGATAATTGTATCTACAAAAAAATTGTGGACACAATTTTCTAAATATAAACTACATAAAATAGAAACCCTGAATTAAATAAATGTAATTTCCATTAAAAATTTAGTATGAGATTATTTATATTATTATTTTTACGATTTAATTGATCTTATACATATATTGCAATTTCATTTGACGGAATTTGAATAGCTATATACATATAACTTAATAGTTTAATAATTCACAATAATTTTGTATAAAATTAAAATCTATTATTAACAATTGGCAATATGACATTAATATAATGTTTCAATTGAAGGTAACAGGTATTTATTTGAATTTCCCGCCACGAATTGGATGCGAATTTTCGCCTCTTAGCAGTGGCGTATCCACCGATATGGGCAAGGTGGGCATGCCCACGACCTAAATTAATATTAATAGATGTATAGCGTAGGATTTATTATATATTTATTTTTTTTTACTGTGTACATATATATTATATATTCCAAGTTCCCAATAGTAAACTTAAACAGCATGAAATTAGCAACTCTCTCAAATCACAGTTGATAACAACTGCGCATGCGTTGCGCGACATTTGAGAGTGGGATTTGTTTACTATTGGGAGGACTTCCCGCCTCCGTTTTGAATTTCTTTACTCTCGACCAATCAGAGTTTGCTCACCATTGGAAATGGAGGCCTATGATTGGATGAGAACTTAAAGCGTTATGCGACATGCAAAAGTGTGTGTGTGCCAGGGCTATTATTATATAGTGTACCCCCGTCCCCCAGAGTTTAAGAAGTGAAGTTAGCCTGTGAAATGAAACCTAACCTAACCGATAGTGAACGCCGAGCAGAACGAGCAGGTAATTTCGTAAAAAGAGAAATCAAGAGTGGTCGTTTTTTTTCTCGTAAGTTCGATGCGCGTGATTTTGCGCCACGAGTACAATCCGACATAGGCTTCGATATCGTCAACGACAATCTGAAATCGCAAGGAAAAATATTGACGAATCGTCTGTAACACGACTCATGTACCGTTAACTTGAATTCATTTCCCGTTGGCTGAAGAGCTTGTTCGCGACAGTCGCATCCGTGACGTGTGCTCATATCGGGTCTTATTCAGGACGGGCAATGAGAAAGTTGCCGTCACCCAGCTGAGGATTGGGAACGCTGGATATTCACGACAGGACGAGTACACCAGTTGCAGTACACGAACTCGGTAAGTAGGTTTACTCCTCCACCTGGGGCGCGTCTTTACATTTTTCGGAGTTGTTCGAAACGGTAGGAATTTGGTTTAAACTCTTGGTGTTGTGTTCGCGGCGGGTGAATCTTGACGACCTGACGACCTAGGGGCGATGGGAGAAACGCGAACCGCGAAACGGTGCCACAACTAAAATCGTCGAGCTGTTGGCTTGGTGGGGTGGTTAGAGGTACGGACAGTGGTTGAGAGGTTGGTGGGGTTGGAAATGAGGTGGGGGTGTAAAACAGCCTCCATCATTTCCTACCATTCGAACCTTCCGCAAGGAAGGGAGACCAGGAAAGGGAGATGCAGAAATTTGGGAAGGGGGGAGTCTTCGAGGGGGATTTTAAGACGCGTATTTTAACTTGATAGATTTTGAGATTTTGTTTCATCATGGCGGAGCGATGACGTGTTGACCAACGCCCAGTCCAATGATTACAAGTCCTCAACTTTTCTACCTTTTATGCATCGTTTTTTTGGATCTCGATAAAGCTCTTATATATATCTTTCATAATTTTAATCTTTTCTTTTCTCTGATAATAGCTTTCTTGGTTTGATATTCATTTCTTTGAATTCAGGGTAACACGCATCCTTCAATGCTCCGCCATTACAACGACATGCGCGTCTTGCGAAAGTCGAGTCCAGTACGAAGAACGAAGCATTGACGCTAAAAATCGACGCGTAGTTTCTGTTTTCCGTTGTTGGTGTTCCCAAGAAGTCTCGAAATCAGTGGTTCCAGGAACTTGATCTTATTTCAGTCTCTTTGTCATGATATGAAAAAGTAGAAAGTTTGTAATATAGAAAATGGAAAAAAACTTGTAGTTGAAGGTCAAAAGAGTTCAAGGGATTCGTAACGCAGGGAGTTCTAACCTCGAAGTTGTCACGAGAGAAGGCAAGTATCGTAGTGACCCCTCTGCCCTCGGCGACGCGTGCATCATAGTGTCTAGTATGTCCCACTTGTCGAGTCGCAGATTTTGCCTCCCTCTCCGGATACTTGGGGGATCTCGATGCATGGCTGGCTCCCTTCTTTTTCTTGACAAGCCCCCTACCCTTGGACGCGATCCTACCCTTGGTCTCGTTCGTGCGAAGAGAGAGAAAGAGAGAGAGAGAGACAAATTGAGTAAGTGAGGCCAAGTTCTATTTCGCTTTGTGTTCCGTTCCCGTTTTCCCACCTATGGGTTTCTTCCTCCACCTCTTGCCTCCTTCCATCGTGCAACCACCCCCTACCCCCGTGGGGCACCACGTGGTGGAGTGGGGTGTTATTCTCCCTGCTCTCCTGGTCCCTAATGGGGTGGGGACGGGGTAAGTGGGGGACAACTCAACCCCCCCTTGAATTGCACTCTCAGATTAGGTACGCACGAGATCAGTGCACGATGACGCATCTTCGTCACGTGGTGACGATTTTTGACTCGTTTGTTTCCTTGGAGTTTGGACCCTCGAATAATCGTTTGCCTCGACGGAAAAACTACAAAAATAACCAGCCTGGCTGTATAAGATCGTCTCGGGATATACTTAGGGGTGCAACAATCCCGGTGACCTAGGTGGTGTCAGGACACCCAGACTAGGTCGAGCCGTCGAGGACACCCACTGTCTTGTGACTGTTGTTGCGCTCCTGAATATACTGATACAATTTATTGATAATATATAATATGCCTTGATGTAATGAACTAATTCATTATTATTATTTTATTATTATTATTCGGGTAGAGATAATAAAAGCTCTGTATGACTGCGGTGAAACCTATTGTACTACATATACCCATTTTATTAAACATCACTTATTAGAGAACTATTAGCTATAAATGCATATATTGTTCTATATAAGGGATGTCTTCAAAATCCTTTGGGCTAAAAAAATAGTCACCAAGAATCAAGATACCTATCTCTGAGTATATTCTAAACTATTGGTCGAAAAAAGTTCACTGACGAGTCAAACCTAAAAATCCAATTTTCATCAAAAAAATTACCTGTTTTTTATCGATAAAAAAAGTTTTGAATGAAAAAAGAAAAACTACGATCAAGCACTATACTTTCATATATTAAAGAAGTCTGCAAAGTTTCAAGTGAATCGGTCAAGCAGTTTTTGAGTAATCCTAGACACCGATTTCTAAAACATAGTTTCAAGAATATACAAAAAATCAAAAATTTATTTTTTCCAAATTCTGACTTAGACATAATCGACATCTTGATATACGTAACGATAGGATTCATTTTGTAAGTTATCTCAATATCAAAACCTCTGAAGCTTTAAAGTGATTGCATGTATTTTAATTAATTCCGCTTGATTCATGTAATTAAAATTTGTGATTGTTCTTTATTTTAAGATTAAAAAAGAACTAGATTCTTCGAAAATGCCCTCAGTTATCATTACGAGTTATATAATATCAGTCTTAACACAGAATCCTTTCTCATTTCAGACTTGATTGTTTTGAAAAATGAATTTCACACCCTTCCCTGGTTTCACGACTGGCTCGCTACCAGCGGGCACAGTTCACCAATTGGCTACGGCAAAGTTCGCGCAAAACCTAACAACAGATGGTCAGCAGCAACTCGTCGGAGTCTTAACTGGTGGAGAAGGAGGCGTGCAGTACCTTCGACCACTTAACACGAATGGCTTCGCCATCTCTGGTGGTAATAACCAACAGCAGCAAATAATAAACCTACCAATCACCGTCCCTGGGAAAGATGGGACACAGCAACAACAAACTGTACAAATCCAGTTGGTCAATCCGAATGTTTCTCAAGGCGGAAATAGCGGAGATCAACCAAAGTACCACTTGGCGCCTATTTCCCTTGGACAATTCTCTCAAGGTGGTGCCACGGTTCTCCAGATTGCTTACAGTCAACAGGGTCCTGATGGAGTTCAAATTCAAGTGCAACCACAGAATACTGTGGCTACAACTCAAACGTAAGTTTTTCATATTTAAAAGAAAAAACTTTTTAAAAACCAATTCACTATTTATTGTTATAATATGAAAATACTTTTTCATTCCTCGTTTCTTAGAAACCGTTTTTTTGCTGCCAGGTCGGATCAAACAACACAGAGTACATCGACTGCTGTATCAACCAGTTCTCAGCAGACGATTCAACAAACCGTTCAGCTTCCCGGAGCTCCCGAAGGTTTAACTGTAGTCGCTCAAATCCCACAGGATCTTATTCTTCGCGAGGGAATGGAGGACTCGAAGGAGGATATCAAAGAGGGTATAGCTACTACACCAGTAGCTCTGATTAAACGAGGTAGTGTGAAAAACCAAGGTAACCAAAGCAGCGGGGATGAGTTCATCACATCGATGCCAGCGAGTTGGACCAGTCTCGCCACTCCTGGATCCACCGTCGCCGATTACCTTTCAAGACTACCAGCTAGCACCTTACCTCTCAGCTTGCATCACTTTCTTAAGTTCTCTGCGGAGACGATAAAGCGAGAGGCCACGATAGAGTCGAGTCCTCTCGGGGCCGATGGCTTGGATGCTTCAGGCAGCACTGCTTCCGGAGAGCAAGCGGTGCAAATAACCGTCGCTGGAGGCGAAACCGAAATAATTCCTGACGTTGCGGATGACCAGGAACCTGGCGTTAAGCCTAAACGCAAGAAGAAGTACAAGAAGAAGCCTCCAAAGCCTAAGAAGCCAAAGCCAGGCCAAGTTAGTATCGTCACTGCCCTTGACGGAACCACCTTGTTCTGCTGTCCCCAGTGCAACATGGCGTATCCTGAAAAAGAGCTCCTGGAGCAGCACCTCATCGGTCACAAGATCGAGAGGCGATTCATCTGCGACATCTGTGGTGCCGGTCTTAAACGCAAGGAGCATCTGGAGAGGCATAAGCTTGGGCACAATCCCGATAGACCTTTCATTTGCTCTGTTTGCATGAAAGGATTTAAACGAAAAGAACATCTGAATCTCCACTTCGTTATTCATTCTGGACAAAAGACGGAGGTTTGTACTGAATGTGGAAAAGCTTTTTATCGAAAGGACCATCTGCGGAAGCACGCGAGGTCACATCTCGCAAAGAGAGCGAAGGAGGATCCTCTCGGTCCCTCTGATAACACACAGAACCAACAGAATGATCAATCTCAACAGTCTGAAATGCAACAGCCTGTATCCGAATTACCGCAGATACAGATTCAACTGACGCAAGGATCTCAGGCACAAATTCATCAAATATCTGTCAGCGAACAGTCGACGGTTGTTCTTCCAACGGCGGCCGAAACTGGCACAATTACTATGTTACATCACCAACAACAACAGCATTAGCCTCAGCCTACCGCCCAGGGTCAAACCGGGCGGTTTTTCCGATTTAACCATCAGCAAGCCAGGGGCAGAGCTAAGCAGAACGGTATGAACTGAACGATTGGGCATTGTGATTTTCGCACTAGTTTTCGAAGGCTTTCACTTTTCTGAAAAGCAATCACTATTTGCAGTTAAAGTTTGACTGAATTTCTAGTTGTTAATTACGAGAAATTATATATTAGTTTATTCAAAAATTTGAAACAATACTGTTCATATGGCACTCTATTTTAACCGCGATGAAACAAGACAAGTTGTTATTTGCTTAACACAATCAAAAAACCTTGACGAAAAAGATACGTAATAAGACAACTTCGTCTTACTTTATCATAATTTTAACATGACAAAGTAAGATCATTATTTTAATTTTATTCTAAAGTGAAAATATAAACAGTATGTATTTCTTTCATAATTTTCGAAATTACTATTATATAATCTTTAGTAATTGGTTAACATTATTCAATAAGCTTCCTTTTTATAAATAATTTCTTTAGCCGTTTTTGCGGTGCAAAATCTGGTTTGCGTACTTGAATAAAAACGTACACGTTGTAGAGTACGTCCTCCGTGAAATTTTGACGCTAATCCAGTTCTATGATGCAAAGTAGGATTTTAATGAAGAAAAGTATATATACACAAAAAAAATATATATATTATATATATTAAATATCAATATATTTTTGTGAGTGTGAACTGGATTCGTCAGGGGATGAATGCCGATCGAATTTTTGGCCAGAAACACGTTCTTCTAGGTAAAGGGACTTTTGTGACGAGAAAGAGAATAAGTGAAATATCAACGAGGTCCTAAAGTTGACACTGTAAATAACTATCGAACGGTTTTTCCACCCACCAGTTTCGAAAGAAGACTGCGAAGTGCAAATATGGAAATCTTTTTTAGTATTTTTTTTTTTTTAATTTATTCTACCCTACTTAAAGAGTAATTATTAAATATGAGAATCACATTGGGAACGTGTTTTGATAGGTTAATAGTATTATTTAACGTGCGACAGGTCCACTCGCTATTAACCCATTCGTTTCTGGAATCAGCCTTTCTTTAAAATTTACACACATATTTACATTCAATCAATGAGAGAAATTTTTTACTTTGGAAAAATCGCGTATTCGTTTTATAATTGTTTGTGCATGTAGTATTATTTTGATGTTCCACTAAAAGACTAGTATTTTGTTGTGAATTATTGTATTGTATTTTTGTATTGTTTCATTGTAAAGCGAATGGGTTGAGTATTCCGCAAGTCTGACCAATGGCAGTTTCTAAAATTATTTTATTTGAAGACTTGACTTGCTAGAGAGGCCAAAAATTCGAGGATTATAACTCCAACAGCCCGGAACAACGAATTACTTTGAAAGCCAGAATTACAAATTTGGTATAAGATCTGTAAATATCTTGATATTTCATGAAAAAAAATCTTTATGTGGGATATGAAATTTATTTACATACTTTGAAAATAAAAAGTAACTGAAGATTTGAATTTGAAATTAAGAAACATAGTATGGACATTAAAAACATTAGAATGTTAAGTCTTCAATGAATCTTTCGATTAATTTGAATTACTTAAATAATGTAAGAGGCTTTAAGTGATGAAATATGTTAGTAAAGGCTTTCTAGTCTCGATTCTGTTCACTATAATAAAAAAAAAAATAAAAAAAAAAATATTTTATGAGTTCCGCGACTGTTGCTGGTAGAGCTATTGCGAATGGTGGGAAAAAAGCGTATATTCTTAGAAATATACTCAGCGACGCTGTAGGATTGTTGTATATATGCGATCACATGTTTATGAAATATTTTTTTTTACTCATTTCGTAAAAAGTAGAATATTTTCTGATACAGTGGAACCAGTGAAGTTAAATTGTCCGAGGATGTCTAATTGATGCCTTATAATTGATCAATTTTCAATTTTTTATTATCTGAAAAATGTCTTTGATAATACAAAATTGATATTGACATTCCAAGACACTTTTTCCCACTGAGTGAACTTGATTAATGTTAAATTCAGTGATTTATTTCAAATTTAGATAGACTTCAGTTTGTTAAACTGATAGCGAACGCTTGTTGTTTTTTATAATCCTTTTGATTGAATTTTAATACTAGATTACTTGAAAGTTTCAAAGTATAATGAATAAGTGAAATAGGGTCGGTGCACCTGTTTTGGCCACTGCTCCTATTGTGGCCACCAGCAATTTTCGTAATTTATTATGGTTCCGTTGGCTTTACTGCATATTGACGAACGCAGTTTTTTGTCGAGCCATCAAACTGCGTTTATCAAAATGCAATAGAGCCAACGGAACTGTAATAAATTACGAAAATTGATGGTGGCCACAACAGGACTTACGGTGGCCAAAACAGGTGCACCGACCCTACATCAAAAGCCGACAACAGAGAGTTATATTTTGCACACGGTTATATCTAAGACTTGATTTTATATTTCCGGGGTAGTCTTGCAACCGAATGAATGCATCTGAATTTATCTAAAACGTATAATTGTATAATCTCTCTCGTTATTTGCTCCCAAAATGCATATTATAATTTAATATATTCGTATATGTAATACATGCAGGATGTTAAATGTTGGAATTACTCGAAAATTCCAGTATGTATCCAAATGAGAGGATCAATTTACCAAGAGACGCATCATTCGTAGAAGAAAAGCATTTTTCCTTAATTGATGTTTCATATTCTATGTAATGATTTGTTTTATACTTTCTATTTCCGAAGCTTTTGATCTAAGAATGTAAATTATAATTAAATTGTATCCAGCGTGGATTTTGTTAGGGTTACCATCCGTTCAGGTTTTTCGGGACATCTCTTTTTTCAAGGTCTGACCTGGTGTCCTGATTTTTCCTGGAAAATAGGCAAAATGTCCTGGCTTTTCCAAAATCATTGTTTTTGACTGTAAATATTACTAGTATTTACTCGAACTGTTATGTATACAGCCTGAATACTTTACCCCAACGCGGAAATTTTTTCCTTAGTGACCTATTATCTTTTTTTTTCTTTTTTTTTTCTTTTTTTTTTTTTAATAGAGGACACTTGGAAATTTTGTAGTATCCTGGTTTTTCAGCCGACCTAGATGGTAATCCTAATTTTGCGGAAAAAAAAACCCTGATTTTGCAAGTGTTAATTTTGCTGTCTAGATGACAAAACTTGCTTATAAACTCCATGGAAAAATTAGACATTGGAATTGTAAAAAGATAATCGTGTTGACCTTGGGACGTAAGCTTTTTCGGATTATTCACGAAAATGCAGATTATAAATAAATAAATAAAAAAAAACAATTTTTATTGTAAGTATTACAATTTAAGGCAGTGGGTATAGATCTACGAAAAGTATATAACTATTATTTTATTAATATTATATTATAGCTATCATCGTAAATAGTACGAATAGTCTGTAAGTCTTTTCATTGTTACTTACTGATATTCGAAAAATGATAAAATAAATCGTACCTTTAATACAATTCTCTGTATCTATTATTTCCTCACTTGAATTCATTTAAAAATTAGTATATTTATCAAGATTCTTGGTAAAAAATTTGAATGTGTAGAAGAGAGGGAGGATATCACGGCTTATTATAATAAGGCGTTTTGGGGGGGAAGGGGCGAAAAAATATGTTTTTTCTGAATGGCTTCATATCATATTTAAAGTGAGATGGAGAAGGAATATATCAATATAGGAAAAAATACCTAATATACTGCTTGAGAACCCTAGCGAAAGCTCTGGATTGAAATTCATTCCGAATCATTCCGGAATTTGTATCAGAATCAAACAGATCGAAATGAAACTGTTTGGTTCGGATACAAATTCCGGAATGAATTTCAATCCGAAGCTTTTGCTAGGGAAGGACAACGCAGCGAATGGACTGGTTCTGGGGTTTGGGTAATGAAGGAAGGGGTATGGGGGATTTTCAAATGGCGGGTTGCCAGGAGCGATTCGAAGTTTTATTCGGGCATTTTCGCCAGTGCGGCCGCGGGCCGAGAGAGACAGAAAAAAATAGTTAAGAGGCCGGCAGTAGAGGGCGGGGGCTTAGCCGACTTGAGGGACAGGTGTCATCGGCCCGCGGGGGATCATCCTCCTTTTATACTGAAAATCAAAATATAACGTGCTTCTCGTCTCGCCGACCAGCGACCACCCTGGATTCGTTTAGATGGTAAGCAAAAGGCTGTCTCTGCTCGTTGAAATTTCGATTCATTTCTTGGCTGACGGCGAACAGCCATTTTATGTTGAATTTCGTGCAAATTCGGTCCGGTATCGACTGCTCGCGGGTGTCGCGGGAGAGGAGAGAGTAGAGACGCTCTCGCTTCTCTCCCACTCCCCCTTACTTCTTCCCTCGCCTCACCTCCACCCTTCTCACTCATTCCACCGATTCTCATTCTACCATCCCGATTCCCGTCTCACTGGTTTTATGGTTTGGTCTCTCTCGTCTCATGGTTTTTGTCTATCTCTCGTCGCGCCGTGGCCCTTCCCCCGGCGTTCATCCCCCGTGTCACGTCTTCACTGAGTATTTCGTTATACTATAGTCTTTTCCTCTTTTCCTTCTCCTGTTCGCCTCACCCTTGTTTTCCGACTTTTTTCCTCGTGCAAATTTTTCGGAACTTCACGTGCGCGAAACGAGTGAGCCAGCGAAGACGTATAACATGGGGGGTGCTAACCTGGTCGACCTGTCTTCGTAGACGGCGGCTAGACGTGATGTCTAGGTGCCCGTGAGTGAGGGGGGAGACGGAATTAGAAAGAGAGAAATTGGTGGTGGTGCTGGTGCCATTGTGACAGGCGGCGTGGTGCTGGTCGTGCTTTACCTACTTTCTCGACGATCGGCTCTGGCTTTGAGTAGCGAAAGCTGGAAAAATTCTAGGCTAGACAGACATAGCCGGGAGCTCCGGAGCCCCACTCCGAGGAAAGAGGAAACACGACAAAACATGAGGAGAGGGACGTAAATATTACATTTACATACTTTGCACCCTGCGTGGGAAATCGAGAGTGCGGCGCGTGTTCACGACCCACGTCGACGAGATCGAAATGATTTTATTCTTCATTTTTGGAGTTCTTTTTTGATGATAAAGTGCGATAGATACGAGAGGTAAAAACGAGGCAATTTTTCGATATTTTAGTATGTTTGCTTGTGTAAGGAGGATAATTATGCAGATATTGGCTCGAGAATCACGGTTTATGGATTTTATTCACGAGGTTTTATATGTGTGAGTAGATTCTCTTAGGTGTTTATTAATCGAAGATAAAAGGCGTTTTTCCGTAATCGATTTTTAGTTATTATGGATAAAAATTATTTGCTGCGTTTTGCTCATTGCTTTTATTATTTGTTTGTGCAACTATTTCAATTCAGTCTTTACTTTTTAGAGAGAAGTTTAAGATTGCAGTTTTCGAAAGCATTTTATTGATTTCTTTTGTACGTGTTTTAAATAATTCTTTAAAATTATAACTTTTTTGAAGAAAAACCGAATTTTTAAGTTTTCGATTCTTTATATTTTTAATATTCGAAGTTATTCAACATTAGGGGTCAATCAAACATTTTTTTGTATGTACAAAGTTATAATTTTCACTTTAAAACTGTAAATTTGTATGCAAAAATAAATAAGTCTCGTATCTTATTTCTAACAATTTTTTTCTTAGAAGTTCGTCGACGTTTATTATATTTACACGCTAAAGCCAAATTACTAATTCGGGTACATAAAATTTATATCAATTGTTTGAGGAAATCTAAGAATTATTTTCGAAATAATTTGCAGCACAGATTTATACTGAATTTATGTTTCTTAGGTATCAGATTGACGGCCTGCAATGAATTTCCCGCCGTTCGGAGGCCACTTTCCTGGTACTATACCAAGTATTCATCAGTTTACGACCGATGGCTCTGGGGGTGCAAGCGCTCGTTATGCAAACCACTTCCCTAACCAGCCTCCAATTGGAGTTCCGGTTATGGGAAAGTACCGTCCGGAGTCTAACAGTATACAAACTGCTCAGTCCCAAGTGATGATGAACAATAAGTCCTCCTATCCAAATAGCAATGTTCATCACTACGCAAACGTTCCATACTCTCAGGCTCAGCCTGTTCAACAACGACCTTCGAATTCACCTGGGATGCAAGAAAAGCGATCCTATCATCAGGTACATTAATACTCCTAAACATATTCTTGTCGAAGTTAATTGTATACTATAAAACAGTATTTTCTAAAAGTTTCATTTGTCTAATAGGCAACAGAAACAATAAATCAGCAAGATGTCTGCAACCTCTTGCAGGAAAAGGACAAGGGCAAGGACAAGAAATCGGAAGATCAGCGAAATGGAGAGGCAGCAACAAATGGCCAACAAGATTACACGATGCATCAGCATCATCAACAACACGCTCATACCCAAACTCCAGCCACGATGCCAGCAACGTGGCAATCACTTGCAACTCCTGGTTCGACTGTTGCCGATTACCTGAGTCATTTACCTGCCAGTACTCTACCTCTCAGCTTGCATCATTTCCTAAAATATTCTGCGGAGAGTATAAAAAAAGAATCCGAAATGGCGCAAACCACGTCGGTTGCTGTTGCAACCACAACAACTCCTAATATAATGATGTCTCCCAACAATAAGAAAAAAAAGAAAAAGAAGGCTCCAAAGGAGAAAAAACCACGTCCGAAACCAGGAGAAATTCGTTTGACGACTGCATTGGATGGTTCGACTTTATACTGCTGTCCGGAATGCCACATGGCGTATCCAGAAAGGGATCTTTTAGAGCAACATCTCCTAGGACACACACTCGAAAGAAGATTCGTCTGTGATATTTGCGGCGCTGGATTGAAACGAAAGGATCATCTGACTCGTCACAAGCAGAGTCACAATCCCGAAAGACCTTATGTTTGCACCGTGTGCCTTAAGGCTTTTAAAAGAAAGGAACAATTGACCCTGCACTTTGTTATACACTCAGGAGAAAAGAGACATGTCTGCACAGAGTGTGGAAAGGGATTTTACAGGAAGGATCATCTGCGGAAGCACACCAGGAGTCACATTGCTAGACGAGTTAAGGCTGAACTGAGTCAAAATGCTGGTAAGATTTGGTCTTATCTAAGGGATCGTCCATTTCTTGCGTAACGTTTTTAAAAGAGAGGCAGTTTCAAATGGATCTTTTACGGCTCTTTTACTATGGGTGGGGGGGAGGGGTAATTAAAGAAATGTTACGTACCATTTAGGCATCAAAATCCTTTAAAAATAATTTAAAAAATTTTTTTAATTTTCAAATCTAGGGTAGCCACATGTCAGGGAAGTCAGGGAAATGCAAGTAGTTGTCAGGGAAAATAGAAATTGACATTTATATTAACTATATTATTTTTGTCGTGTTACATATATAACTTTTATAACTTATTTGACAAATTTTAGAAACTATCCAAAGATTTCGAAGGATTATAAATAATTTCCAGGTATTTATGATTCCAGGTCATTTTTGATTTTTAAAAGATTTTGTGAGATTTTTTATTTCAAGAGTTTTTTTTTTTTTTAGAGATGTTAATGCTTTTCTGTCAAGGAAATTTGTCTGAAAGTCAGGGAAAAGTCAGAGAAATTGAAAAATTGAATCTTGTGGCCACCCTGAAATCCTAACTGGTGCAAATCTAAATCATGTATCTTTTACAGCCGGTACCCAGCAAAATCAACAGAACAACGTCTCGAGTATGCAGACAACAGCAGTGACAACATCCTCTGTTCTCCCAGGCGGGCATCCGGGGCCACTTCTGTCCTGAGCCCCGCCACCAGGGAACTTTCAGGTTCCCCATCCCAACAACATCATCCATCAACACACACCTCATCATACGCTGCACCATCATCATTTGACGACTGTCAACGTAGCGCACCAACCGAGTGTGACTCCTCTCGCCACGCCGAGTCACTATCAAGCGCACGAACTAAGCTTTCTGGGACACGTCAAAGATTTCTGAGAGCACGGGAATACCTCGTCTAAGAGGTAACAAGACTTTGGATGACAGAACGCTAGAGGCAGATTTTCTTACGCTTTTCGCGGTTCGTGACCTCCCACGCAAACAAAACTCATCACACAAATCGCGTAGGACATACAAATTTTATCACCCCTCTCATTGGCTTCATTCATAGAAAGGGAACTCGAATTGTCGAGAAAAAAAAAATAAAATAACCGAGGGACTGAGGATGATACATCATCCTAGACGATATTAATCGTTTAAGCGATTGGAAGAATCGTGGAAGAAACCAAATTTTTTTCCTTAGAAAGTTAAGATAGAAGCTCGACTCGGAGTCGGCTTATCGAGGGCGTGTAAAAGACAGAACATATTTTTATGGTAGCTCAATACAAATATGAGAATTTAACTCGAACGCGAATAACGCTGTTTTCAAGAAATGATGGTCTTTTGTTGCTTTTTAGCCGTTTTGTTTTCAGAGGATGAATCAAATCACTTTTTTTACTTAGACTGTATAAGTGAAAAACGATGTGATTCATCTTTTTAAAACATGTTCATTTAGCTTTAGCTGTTCAATCCAGCATAGTGATAAATACGATGAAATTCAGGCTAATCAAAATCACAACACCCTGAGAAAACTACTCTCTTTTCTAGAGTGCTTTTGATAATGATTTTAAAAATTCTGCTTTACAAGTTAAAAAGACACTTATGTCACATTTTTTATGAAAATGAGATTTTCATATCAGTCGATTCACAAAAGAAAACTGCATCAATATACACAAACTAGAACTCTGAAACTAGCTGTGAAGTTGTATCAACTTTTGTTGTGTCAACTAATGCTTCCTCATAGAGGAAGCATTAAGTATTCTTTATATCAATATTAAATTTTGATTATTTGAGAAGTTATATTCGAAAAATTCATTTTCGAAAATTACTTTCTTATTTTTGAATGAAATGAATTAATCTTATAGGTCAATTGATTCGTCTCGATGCAAGGAATCTTTATTTTCCTTAAGTCAGCTTCGAATTTTGAATATTATAGAAGTTATAGTTGAAAAACAAATTTTTCAAAATTAAATAGATCAATAATTTTGTTATTTTTCAATGAAATGAAATAATATTATAGACCAATCGATTCGTCTCGATGCAAGGAACATTTATTTTCCTTACGTCAAGTCAAAATTTTGATTAATTGAAATGTTATAGTCGAAAAATTAATTTTTGAAAATACAATTAACCATAACTATGTTATTTTTTAATGAAATGCATTAATAATATAGGTCAATCGATTCGTTTCGACACAAGGAATCTACGTTTTCCTTACATCATCTTTGAATTTTGATTATTTGAGAAGTTATAGTGAAAAAATGAATTTTAAGAAAATTAAAAAAGTACATAGAACTTGTAAAATTAAATATTTTGTTAAACCATTGTAAGAAATTCAACTAGGTGTATAATGAAATAACTATGCAAAATTTCATCAATTTATCTCTACACGTTTTCAAGAAATTGCTGGATCGTGACATCATCCATACACACACACACACAAACAAACACACACACACACACACACACACACACATCCGGACAATTTTTCAGGACATCATGTTAGATATATTGACATTAAAATATGTTGAAAAAAACCTTTTTTAGGAAACTGGATTTTGTCACCACCACAAAGCTTCCTCTATGAGGAAGCAAAACAAATAGATTTTATTAAATAACAACTTTTGTGCGACTAAAACGTAATTCTCTGCAGTAAATTTTTTTTACAGAATGGGAAAAATATTTATCAATATAAGCTGTACACATATAAGTGTCTTTTTAACTTGTACGGTAGAATTATATTTTGTTATATCGATTATACTTGTTCCAAAATAGGTGTTTTCGAATTATACTTTTTCGACAAGACCTTAAAAGACAGTACCGTAAGATAGAAGACGTGGCAATATTCTACATTCGAAAAAAAAAAAGACAGAAAAATGTTCCTTAACATTTTCTTCCCATTTTATATACAAAGTTGACGACAGTATTTTATATTTTACGACTAGTTCCAAATTTTCGTTCTGCCGACTCGCAGATCATAGTTATGTATATGTTTGATACTATCTCAAGTGAACTCGAAGAGTTTCTCTTTTTTTTTATATCGTTTTTTTTACATTGTTTTTATCATTTTAAACATATTTTTACGTATATTTTTTACTTAGATCTCTAATTTTCGTTGAGTACTGATTACGCTTTTAAGGATCCTAGGTGTATGTGTATCTTTTAAAGAGCATTCGAGTAGAATGCAGTCAAAACACAAAATCAGTATGACTTATTTCGATAAGTTTAAGTACCGTTTAAAACGTTGTAGCCATATTGCAGTGCCTAATTGTATCACGGTAACAGTATTCTCCCGTTCTCTAATTTTTTATACGGCTGTGCGATGTCACTAAGAGGTGAGCAAAATTTGACTGACGTATAAATGTTTTCTAGCAGCAAACAAAGGTTTAAGTTGATAGCAAGGTTAATGAGAAGATAGTAGAACAACATTCCCAATGAAGAGAAATTAATAGATATTCATTCATATTAATTTTTGTAAGATTCTGTGAAAGAGCTCGAATGCTTTCGATTTTATCGATTCGACAAATGCTCTATTGCATTGTGTGGTCAGGTTTTGTTAGGCGTGATTCTTAATCGAGTAGATGTTTTTACGGTTAATCAATGATACTAAGTTTAGACGATGATGATAAGTTGATAAGTTTAATCAATGAAATTAAATTTAATCGATAATGCTAATTTTAGTCGTTGATACTCATCCTTTATCGGACCAGTGGTTGTGATGGTCGTGTAAAGCTTTTCTTATATTAATCATAATCTCAATCTCAGTTACAAGTAGGCTTTTTAGCTGTGCCATTATTTTTCGCGTATAACCCAATGTAAACCTCTTGCCATAATTGTATCGTTTAAAAACTCCGTAAACTGTATTTTCTTCGTCGTGAAGTTTGAGTATTATAGGTTACAGATACTATACAAGAAGCAGTAACTGCTACTGTATATTATATAAAAAGTGAACTGTTTTGTGTATACAGTTGCATTTGGGAGAATGACGCGAGAAACTACAATCTTCCTACGATAGAGTTTTATATTTTTGTACGTTTTTTTTTTTATATTATAGATATAAAACTTCCTTTTGTTATATTCTTATTTTGTAGAAGTTACTCTTGCTGAACTAGAATTCAAAACTATTTAAAAATATTAATGTCAACGTCTTTCAGTTTTGAATGATTTAAAATGCTTAGCATAAAGACTTGCAACTTTTTTTTTAACGAATATGAACGTTATTATATTAGAAATTTTTAAATTATATTTTTAAAAGGCAATTTGCTATTTTTATTTTGAATTCGTTTAACCTGGTTTTATCATTTTAAATATTTTTAATTTTGTTTAATCCATATAGATAATAAATGTCCTTCCTTGGGTGATTCTAATTTTCGTTTTTGTTTTATGAAAAGATAATTTATCAATTCTTTTAAGTCTCTAAGTTTAAAGTACTTTATTGAAAACTTGCGTCAAGCTCCTGACGCAGAGTCGATTTAGCAAATAAAGGGGAAATTCAGGTTTCGTCAGACCTCAAGTTTAAGAATATACATACTAAAAATATTGTATACATAGTATATACTAAATGCCGTATAATATTATATAAAAGTATAAAAGAACGAGCTGTATTAAAATACTCCACCGCCATGTACTTGTAACCATAAAAAGAGAGTACATCTAGTTGTACGTTTAGCAGATAAGTTTGTATACAAAACAAAAAGTTATTAAAATATAAGTTAATGAGAACGACAGAGTGAGAAAAACCCCCCATGAAAAATCTCGAGTGTTAGTCACCCGCGCGTTCGAGAACGTGAGGGGACAGTATTTTGTGAATAAGGTGCACTGTGCAAAAGAAAAATTGACAAATAGCTTTATGTTTTATAGAAACAAGCCTTCTTCCGAAGATCGTTGGGTCAAATAAAAAATAGGTCAAATATTATTTCCTTTGTGTTAGAAAAAATCTATTTTTTATTGTCCGACGAGACGATTCTTAAAAATACGAGGCTCGAGAAATGATGCGATTTTCGAAAAAAAGCTACAATTTTACGATTAAAGGTGGTTGTTAAATTAAGTTAAGAGTGTAAACAGTGTTTTTTTTTCTTCGGCTAATCACTTTTGTACTATACCGCGTTTTCTTAAAAAAAAGTTTCAAGCGTAGAACCAACTTTGAGAATTAAAATTTGAAAATATGTTTCTGAATTATTCTTAATTGTGATCTGTGGAAATAAATAAATTTTCAAGGAATACAAACTTGAATTAATTTAAATTAATTCAGCTTTAATTGTTCTATTCTTGAAATTTTGCGGACAAAGTCTGAAATTGACGGAGAGAATTTTTTGCTGAGAAACGAGAACGAGGCAAGGAGAAATAAGATAAAATATTTTTAGTAACACGAAATGATATAAAGCAGATATAGCGTTACTGAAAAAACGACTACACTATGGATTAAAAAAATTAACTTCCGTGTGTGGAAGTTTTGCTATGTTTTAGGATATGTGTCATGAGCGATGAAGTACGTATAGTATGCTTTATATTTTAAAAGACATTGCAGGATTCTAAAAAATAATAAACACGTCATACGAGACGGAACATAGTTGCCGCGCCTTTTCTTTTTCTCAAAAATCATTATAAAGACTCTGATTCCCAATGACTGAAAAAGCGATTTAAGTTTCTCGATACTTGATCAAAAAATCAAGATCCTAAAAGTGGCAAAAATGCAATTCAACGATTCGATCAAAATGTAGAGTGAATATTCAAATTTATCATTTCAAAAATCATTTGTAAGTCTTTTATGAATCTTTCATTGAGAAGTGTGACACCAATCGTGTTTTCTAAATTTGTAACGAGATAATAAATGCAGTGGTCTTTTTTATGAATATTGATGCTACCAATTTTTTTATAAATAGGGTATTTAAAAACCTCGTAAGATGGAAGAAAAATATTTCATCCAATTTTTGACTATTGTATAAATTTTAGCGTTGTCAAGTCTGCGCCCTAACTATAAGACATTCAAATTTTCTTTAATGGAATTGTTTGGTCGTCGTTTTTCGATATTAGTTGTAGAAATTTTTCCGCCTACTGTATTTCTTATTTACAAAAAATCCCTATTTTGGATTTTTAATTTTTAATCCAGGATTTTTAAAATCTAATAATATTGATCAAAAAATATCACTACTAAAGAACCACTAAATGATTCTATTTTAAAAAATTTGGATATATCATAGGTGGAGTGCTAACTTCACAAAGATCAATTTTTTTTGTAGAATAATTAGCGAAAGCTTCGGATTGAAATTCATTCTGAATCAATCCAAATTATTCCGGAATTTGTATCCGAACCAAACAGTTTTATTCCGATCTAATCCGAATTAATACAAAACCCATTCAAAAGCAATCAAAACCTTTAATTCAAACGAATCGATTAATTCGGATTGACGGACTCATTCGAATTAAGGGTGTTGGACCAAAATGTTAAGCTCCAAATCCCATTCTCGATTTTACTAAACGAAATTAATAGATAAATATTTTCTCGCTCTGAAGCGCTAATCTTTTTTTAAATATAAGACTGCATACAGAGCAAAAAAATATTTAGTTTCGATACTTTTTGCATAAAACGAAGAATTCAAAATCTGACTTCAAAATTCAATATTTTCATTTTACTTCAAAAATATTTGTATTAGATATTTTCTCGCTCTGTACACATAATTCTAGGTAAAAATTGATTAATTCTACAGAGGGAAAAAATTTCAAATTATATATTTGTTGAATAAAATGAAGAAATCGAATTTTTAGATTAGAACTTGGCTCCAACACCCTTAAAGGTTCGAATTGATTTTGAATGGGCTTCGGATTAATTCGTATTGAAAATCCGAAGCTTTCGCTAGGGTAGTAAATGTAAAAATATAAGTTTTTTCAAAAATTGAATTTTCTTGAAGTAAAGCAAATAAACCAAGAAGTTAAAGTATACATAGATAATATTTTTCTACACATCTTCGAGTTAAATTGAATTAGAAAAAGGGAAAGCAAAAAAACTAAAATCTGTTGTTTTTGTCGGAGAGTCCAGTCTGCTATTTTTACGTTTCGAATTATAAGTCCGCTTGTCGCGATATACATACCTTGTATGTAAATTGTACAGGGTGAATGGTTGAAAGAGTGATTACTAAATACCTGTTTATAAAAACAAAACAGAGAAATCTAAGTACTGACATACATAGTGATGAAAGAAGACCAGTGCAATGAAGTGATTGAAATAACGACGTATAAAAGAAACATGGAAATATACATATACAAATTCCTCGACATAGTACAAAGCATTCAACTTCTTCAATAGCCTATAGTCTTTAAATGAAAGAAAGGCAAACGATAGGGTGAAACATGGATAAGTAATAATTGAGTACATATATAGGATTTATTAGAGTGGCTTTTCTCCTTCTTCCGTTTTTATAAACAGAGAAAAAGACTCTTTTATATCCTCTATTTCGAAAATACTGAGTAACAATATATACAATAAGTCACTCTTCGTTTTTATCATTCTTGGAAATTTATTCAAATTCAAATTTAATATGAAGGATAATTATTAGTTTTTAACCATTTTGAATTCAAAAGTTAAGGGCGTTGAACCCAAGTGTTAAGCTCAAAATTCCATTCTCCATTTTACTCAACGAAAATTATAGATAAATGTTTTTTCGCTCTGTAGCGCTAATCTTTTTTCAAATATAAGACTGCGTACAGAACAAAAAAATATTTAATTTCGATACTTTTTGTACAAAACGAAGAATTCAAAATTTAACTGCAAAATACAATATTTTCATTTTACTTAAAAAATATTTGAATTAGATACTTTCTCGCTCTGTACGCATAATTCTAGTTAAAAATTGATTCATTCTACAGAGGGAAAAAATTGAAAATTTAATATTTGTTGAGTAAAATGAAGAAATCGAATTTTTAAATTAGAACTTGACTCCAACACCCTTAAGAGTAGAAATTTGAACACACCTAATAAATTGATTTTTATAACTTTCAAATAGCTTGCCATAGAATTTTAATTTTAAGGCCTTGGGCGAACGAATAAATTTCCTGAAGATAATAAACTTGGAGTAAAATTTTTATCCGGGCCCTTTAGAGTTAATTTTTTATTTTAGTAGTCCCAATAGTTTAACCGATCGATTACGTCGTCATTTGTAAATCAAAAGTAAAAAAAGAGAATGATCGCAGAAATAAAAGAGCGAGTATGACAAGAAAATTGTGTAGCTAAACGATCCCTCTGATCCAGCGTTTTATTTTTGTATAGAATGCAAAAGAAAACGTAATTTTTTGGAAGCGCAAATAAACTCGGAGAGAGTTTGGAGGGTAAACAAGAGGCTAAATGTGTGCAAAATATACAAATTCCAGATTATGAAGAGTGGAATTTAAGTTTGCAAACATTTTTCAGGACATCTAGCGCTGCTTTATGTAATATCCTAATAATAAAAAATATAAATTGATTTTCTTATTTCACTAAGCCCTTACGAAAAAATTTTTTAGGATAATCAGTATAGGCCTATTCTATAATGATATTCCTATATACAATTTCCTGTAATTTTTTCACGATTATAGGAAATTTATCAGTATTTTAATGTTATGTATTTCTTTAATCGAAAATAATTATAGACAGGTCATTATAGAAATAAAATTATGGGAAAACTATTTATAAGGGCGTTGGACCCAAGCGTGAAGCTCAAAATTCCATTCTCCATTTTACTCAACGAAAATTATAGATAAATATTTTTTCACTCTGTAGCGCTAATCTTTTTTCAAATATAAGACTGCGTACAGAGCGAAAAAATATTTAATTTCGATACTTTTTGCATGAAACGAAGAATTCAAAATCTAACTTCAAAATTAAATATTTTCATTTTATTTAAAAAATATTTGAAATAGATATTTTTTCGCTCTGTGCGCATAATTCTAGTTAAAAATTGATTCATTCTATAGAGGGCAAAATTCTAATTTTATTATTTTTTAAGTAAAATGAAATCGAATTTTTGGATTGGAACTTGGCTCCAATACCCTTAAGAATAAAATCCTCATTAATCTAAACAGTGAGGATTGTCACTGATGAACAGTGTAATGTCACGGATTCCCATTTAAAAAGTATGTATACTTTTCTCGCCATTACAGGAAAGTCATTGTGGAGAAACATTATAGGAAAATTATCAATTTTTTAATATTTTTTATTTCTGTAATTTATTTTCTTATAATCGCGAAAAAACTATGGGAAAATCATTGTAGGTCTATTGATTTTCCTATAATATTTTTTTCGTAAGGCGGTTAAGATATTTCCGAAGATATTTCTAATTTTATATTTGAAAAACTTAAAATATTTTTTCTAGATTCCGTTAAAGAAAGAAAGAATATTTTATATAATAGAAGTTTATTTATTAATAGTAGTTCATCGTTTATGATCAAAAATGAACATTGGTTAGAATAAAATGCTGCCTAGATTTCTAAAAACTTACAATGCACTAAAGCCGTTACAAGTTCGGCTCAAGATTGATAATAAATGTAATATTTTTACAGGGGATGTTTTTAACATAAACATTACGTATATATAATGTACATTATACAGGCTGAGTATGAGTAATAAATACGGTGAATTAACTTCACTTAACAGAAGTTACTTCGCGTAATTTTTTATTCGTTTCACGCACGAAACGAGACAATTATAAATATCCTTTTTAGAAACTCGAGAATATGAAATATTCCCTAAATCTGAAAGCTATCTGATTATGCGCCTGGTTTAATTATCAGTACATAATTAAAAATCTACTGGCGAGTACATACGATAACGTCATGAAGCAATTCATATAGAAAAACTGTTTCGTTTCATCAAATGTACTTAAGTATAGATTGCCTTTTCATTCTGCAGTCTCACAAGCGTATAAATACAGGCAAATAACATGCAATTTTGCCCTTTGAAACAGCTCAAGATTGATTTATGGCAATCTGATCCAACCGCAATTAATTTAGCCTCAAAATCATAACAGTGCGATCAACGCACAAAGCTTTAACAAGTGTAAAAATCGTTCATTTGAATAGATAAAACGTTAAAAAATTGATCAACAAAATTTCTTCAACAAATGTAATTTCAGAAGGCTACCAAATCACAGAAAAGTTAAAACAAGGTTTAACAATATTATTAAATTCTATTTACATCTTTTCAACTAACTTCCGAACGAATTTTTATTTGCAAATAGTGAAATAAAACTGCTATATAACAAGATTTCTCTACCTAATGAGAAAAAAAAAGAAATTCCCAATATGCAAGATTTAAAGGAGATCTAAAATGTGTCAACTTAAAAATAAGGAGGCTTTCGTGTTTGGATAATTTTCTACCGAGATATTCTTATTTTAAGTGCTTAAAAGTTTGTGCAATTTGAATTTGAATTGTTTTCAAATCGTTATGTTTGGAATTTTAGATTTGAACTTGTCAAAATTGAATGTATTTATATTTATATAAATGAATAGACTTATCTAATCAGAAATACCTTCAAAATTAATTCCATTAAAGTTAAAAATCTTTAAACTTAATTAAAATTTAAAATTAAATTTTTAAAATGAAATATGAAAAAAAAAAATGAAAAAGACATACGACATTCGCATTAAGTAATATCAAACTTTAGTTTACCTGTTAACATAAACTTTAGTGTAAAAGTTAAATAAACACGATTTCGGCTTTATGATCAGCTTTTTCAAGTTCTTAGGTTCTGAGTATAGAAAAGGGAGGCGGTCCAGCCTGCCTCATCATCAAAGCGAAGCTGCTTAGGCCCTCCTCGTTGGTATTTTGTCCACTGGGTGGAGTTTGCGAGTTACTGACATTTTTATTCCTGTTGCTGTTGTGACTTTGCAAATGTTTCTTGAGATGATCCTTTCTGTAAAAAGCCTTTCCACACTCGGTGCAAATCTGGTTTTTGCTACCTGAGTGAATTATCATGTGTCGAGCCAAATGTTCATTACGTTTAAAGGCTTTGCAACACATACTGCATTGATAAGGTCTATCTTTATTATGACCTTGTTTGTGGCGATCTAGATGTTCTTTGCGTTTTAGGCTTGCCCCACAAATATCGCAGATGTGTGGCCTTTGTCTGTGATCCTCCAAATGCTCGTGAAGCGTTTCGCGATCCTCGAATCTATAGGCGCACTCTGGGCAATGATAAATTAACATTCCTGGAAAAAATTAATATTGGTATAAGTTTTGTTGTTATCCTAAAACAAATTTATTTGATTAAGAGTGTTGGATTCATGTTATAATTTCAAAATTTGATTTCCTCATTTTACTCGAAAAATATTATAATACTTTTTTTTTTTCTAAAATAAAGACGGAATTTTAAAATTAGATTACCAATTCTTCATTTTATGCAAAAAAGTGTTAAAAGTAAACGTTTTTTGGCTCTATAGGCATACTTCTATTTTACAATAAAGTTCGCCTACAGAGTAAGAAGATACCCAATTCTTTTATTCGTTGAGTAAAATGAGGAATTTGAACTTAGAGATTAGAACTTGAATCCAATACCTTTAAAAAATGTTTACGGTTTTATAAATCTAGAGATTGAATTCGTACCATTGATGTGTTGCGGCTCGACTTCATATTCGATCTTGGGTCGAACTTCCTGACAATTATGAGACGAGTTATTGCTACTAGTATCCTCGTATTTGGATACGTAAGGAATTCCAAGAGTACTCGAGCAACGTGCAGCTAAATATTCTGAAGTCAATCTAAAATCTATTTGCAATGGATCTGTCATAGTAGAAGCATCTACTTTTTGAACAGTCTGGGTTCCAGACGACTGGTGAGTACTTGGGGGACATATTTCCTTATTTCCACAGTCGTTTTCGTTTCTGTTTTCATCATTTTGTTGATTATGTTGCACTTGGTGACCAGAATAGGCGTATGCGGTCATATTACTAGGTTGTCCGTGTTGTTGTGAGTGGAGTTCCGAAGGGTATTTCACATTTCGTTGATCGTAAGCCATCTTCTCGATGAGACTTACTATTTTCGTTTCTTTCACATCTACAAAAATTAAATAAATTAGAAGATGTGCCTTTAAAATATTAAAATTTAAGGATTATTAATTTTTCTATATCATCAGAGAAAATATTATATTTGTGTAAAATTTGACCCCATTTTTTATAATAATATTTGAAATAATATTTTGACTTCAAATTAATTATCCTTTTTTAAAGATATTGAAAATTATCATCGAACCGATTTTTCTCATTCCTTGAACGCCAGAAAAAACTCAAAGGTAATTTGATGATAATTGAAGATATATTTATAAAACAAGAGGAAAAAGGTTGAAGGTACTTCTTACAAGAATAATCAGAACACAAGAGATTGTAGACGTTTCGTAACTTGGACAAGGGGCAACGATTTTATTGAGCAGGTCAGGAACTGAAAAGGCGAAGAACTTTCGAAAAAATATGAGCAAAATTAAGAAACAATCTTATCAGGTAAATTTAAAGAATATTTCTTATCATGTTGAAATAATAATTGTATCACATGTACTTACCATTACTCCTTGTCCTCCCAGGGATTTGCGAACTCAGCGCACCTTCAAAGTCTATTTGTTTGTATCACAGTTTGCAGAAAACCGGCCATCTTTGAAAATCAGCTGCTTCGAACCGCCTTGAAATCTTCACCACCGGCACCCTTTTTGTTTGGAAGTTCACGACGATATTTTGCGAAATCTCGACGCGATAATTAAAGTACAAATTTCCCTCTATCTTTTCGTTTAGATAAGGAAACTTAAAAGATCGCTTTTCTCGAGGGAAATCACTTTTTTTAAGAGTACATAGGTTTGATTACAACGAAGCGCTAGTCAACGACGGCGGTTCAAGGGACTCGGTTGTCCTCGAAATTTTTCATTCATGAGAATTTTTTCATTGAAATAAAATTGAAACTGGATACCTGTTTTTGTTATAGAAGAAATATTCATTTTGGGGTAGTTTTTTTTTTTATAAAAGAAAGCAAATAAATTGAGAAGAATTTTAAAATCACAAACTGTGGGCTGTGGCAAAAGTGGCGCCTAACTTTTAATTTAAAATTGGGTAAGGTAACAAAGAACGTTACCGTAACTTACGTAATTTAAGAGAATTAACGAGAATTTATGAGAATTAACATTTTTTAACATTATATATATACTTACTACAGAAATATTTTCTATTTTTCATTTAGAGGGGGAACAATCCCCCTTGGTGCCCCCCCTGGCTACGGTCATGGATTATCGACGGCCCTGAGACTGCTCACTTCAGCCGTTGGCTGAAATTTGAATCGCGCGCCAAATTTTGACCAATGGCAGAATTTCTCTAGCCGATTGCCAATGTGTGCTGCCGTTGGTCAAAATTTGGCGCGCGATTCAAATTTCAGCCAACGGCAGAATTTCTCCAACGGAAAGTCAGTAAGCAGTCTCAGGGCCGTTGATAATCCATGATCGTAGCTAGGGGAAGGAACCAAGGGGAGGATTTTTCCCCCCTAGAAATGAAAAATAAAAAATGATAAAAAATTATAAAAATTAAAAAAAATAAATTCTCATAAATTCTCGAAAATTGTAAGGTAATTTATTTTAACGTTATCTTCTCGGTAACGTTACCGAGAACGGGAATATTACCTCGGTAATATTACTCACTAAGAACTCTACTTTATGAAAGAAAGAATAATCAAAATTTTTTTATCAAAAATTTCAAATTTGAGAAACTTTGAAAGTCTAGCAACTTCAGAGAGTTCAGAGCTTAGAACAGAAACATGCAGATTCAAAGTGCATATGTATAAATATTTCCTGTCTCGTTATGTGTTCAACTTTTTTCTTTTTTAAATTCTTTTATAAATTCCGAATTGTTAATTAAAAGTTTATTGTTGGAATGATGAGGGAATTGCCGAATAAAAATCTTAGTTGAAGAGACTTTATTTCTTGATTTTAATTGAAAAATTAAAACGGTAAATTTTATAAATGGACGAGAATCTCGACGAAACATTTTTGAGAATTTCAAGAAACATTTTAAAATATATAGATCGATATCCAAGAGAAGGTTGATGAATAATTTTTCTATTTATATTCAGAACAAAGTATTTAGATAGGAATTTAATTCCCTTTGGAAATGTGTTCTCCTAACCTAAACTCAAAAGTAAAAAATAATTTTAAAATTAATTGAAAATTAATGAAAATTCTTGTGGAAGAATTTATAAATTTAAACTCGGTCGGATATGAAGAAGATAAAGCAAAGAAAGCTTAAATTAGTCATAAGTATATAATTTGTATTTATGTATGCGGTTATTGATTGATATGGTTATTATTTTGAGTAACTTTTTCTTGTGACAATTTGCATCTAGTATATACTTAAAGTTATGAAATATTTGCAGAGAGAAGTAAAGTGGCTTGTTGTCTTGAAGACCTGGAAAACAGCGTGCAGACTGATGAGGATCGCCTTGCACGAAACAAATATGCTGCATACCTTCTTTGCATCATAAGAAAGGGTGAAGATCTTTCCGATGAACTCATCACTTCAGTTTACACGAAAGATCATCGTTATATTAATGATGATGCTTCTTTCATCCCGGTAATATAATAAAAATATATTTTAACATATTTATTTACTTTTATACAAAAAAATTACTTTTGGATTAAGGGTGTTGTTTTTTCGCTCTGTAGCGCTAATCTTTTTTCAAATATAAGACTGCGTACAGAACGAAAAAAATATTTAATTTCGATACTTTTTGTAAAAAACGAAGAATTCAAAATCTAACTTCAAAATTAAATATTTTCATTTTACTTAAAAAATATTTGAATTAGATATTTTATCGCTCTGTATGCATAATTCTAGTTAAAAATTGATTAATTCTACAGAGGGAAAAAATTCAAAATTTAATATTTGTTGAGTAAAATGAAGAAATCGAATTTTTAGATTAGAACTAATCTCCAACACCCTTAATTACACTAAATATTGTAAGTATTTTCTGAGTGAATATATTCACTCATAAAACGATTTGGTTGGTTCAAAAACAGTTTTCTTCCTGAATGTTGAAATTTAAAAATTAACCTTTTGAAAGATAATTAACAACTCTCAAAATCTAAGGTCATTGTAGTTATGTGATATATGATGTATTTTAATATACAAAACCTTAATTTCAGAGAGGCCATTCTACCAGGAAGGACACGATTGCTCAAGTAGAATCATCGGTGAGTGACCTTGTAATATTCTCTAAATCAGAGATTAATTGCTTTCACTTTTCGAGTTCCTATTAAATTTATCTCGACCCGCATTAATGACAAAGACTTTTTTTAATACTAAAGAGCGACATAAACAGCATTCAAGATCTGTTCCAACGAGTAAACAACGGAGAGATCAACACAGCTGCTGAATTCATCTTCATTCTTGCACCTTTTGTACCCGACGAAGGAGTTGCCTTTCGAGAGATCATGGAAAAAGATTTAAGTCTCTTTCGCGAGATTGTTGAAGAAACAATCGATCGCAGGGTAAGATGTAAAAATCTCTTCAATTAAAATTTAAATCAAGAACTGCAACTGAAATTTAATTAAATGCAAAAACTATTATATATGTAATAAAGGTAATTTCATTGAATTTTAAGATGATCTTTGTATGACTTCAGATTCAAGATGAAGCAGATGTAATGATGCATACTCAGAATGACATAAAGCAGAAGCTAAAATCTTTCACTGATGGCATGCTGCAACGAACTACGAAAATTAAAGAGCGTCTGCACAATATTTCCCCAAAATTCGATTGGTTCTCTGATGGAAAAGACAAAGCGAAAATAATGAGACTTATTAAAGTGGTACAGACTAGTCACTGGACTTTCAGCTTTACTTAAATCTATGATTTTAATCAGATCTTCAATTAATTATAATACAGTAGTCATACTTAGATTTAGTTTTTAACTTTTCGTTCAACTACATAAGTCTTCTTGTCTTAGTATTTATTAATTTTAACAATAATTACAGGAAAGGAAACAGACTGTGGCGGGAGATTCAACTGAACTTGAGAAGAAGATGCACCGAGTATTTATGCGAGGTCAATGGCTTAAGAAGGAATTATATCGTCTTCTAGAAGAGAATACAACTTTGAAAATGTTTCTGAACAAATATCGAAAGTTGGCGGCTGAGAGAAAGGCCCTCGAGTCCCATGTGCCTCGAATGCTATGTGAACAGAAGAAGACTCTAAATAGAGAATTGAAGGCCCAAAAAAGAACTTACAGAGCGAACTTAGAAATCATCGATGCTCTTTACGTGGAGCATAATCGATGCATAAGACCACCAGAAGCTGATGCATAATAGTCAGAAGCATGATAACGGGAACAAGTGGAAGAAAGAGAAAAATGCCATTTTCATAAAAGTAGTAATCTTGTAAATTTATTCGTAACAGCATATATTAAATGTGTGTAAGTATAGAATATATACAACATTAGATTTTTATACACAGTACAAAAGAGTACGCAAGAAAATCTTGCAAGAAAATTAATTTTTTAAATAAATTTTTTGCAGAAATTTCTGGAGCAACTAATAGTGTTAATATTAAGTACAAAAAATATCTGGAAATCAAGTCTCCAAGAGCCGTAACACCAAAGTTGAAATATCGAAAGATATCGAAGTGTATCAAATACATAATATCGACGAGAGAAATTTCAAAAGGTCAGCTTATATATGGCGCTGCAAAAGATCGAAAGGTTAAATGAAATATGTCGTCTATTAATACTAAATGAATAGAAAAACCTGCACTTTGTGTTCTAAAACATCTTAATAATTTCTTTAACATTTCTTAATTTATATATTTCTTTATAGAAGTTTATATTACTGAATAAAAAGTAAAAAAATAATCTTTTTGGTTTTTTATGAAAACTTAGCTTTCGGAGTCTTTAACTTACGTTTAATATTTTAGTTTTGTACTTTTATTGAAGTTATATATAAACTACAAAGGTCATTGTCTTAATTTATAAATCATACTAGTCGTTTCGATATTTCCAGGTGGAAAACTTTTGGTAACTTGATGATCGCCTTCGTGGAAAGAGATATGGAATTATTAAAATTGCAAACAATCCTTTCAAAATTGAATTTATAATTCCAATTGGAGTTTAGTGGAGTATTTATCGAGCGCCATCGCAATTGGAACTTAATTTATGGTAAGTTTTTTTCTTTATATAAGATGATAGCTCGATTGAACTGGTGATTAAAATTCAGTGCATGTTGCCGTTTATTTTAGAAGCACCGGAATCAATTTCGCTTCCGTGATGGCTGGAGGCCTTGGATTTCCGGTCTGGATCCATCGCGATGGATATGAACTCCTCGGAAATTCTTTTGTCTAATCCAGTATAAGTCTGGGATAAATCAACTTGATCTTCACCAATCGATGTCATCTTTTTTGATGATTCACTCTTGTTTTCGCTGTGACGGCGACGTTCTGTTCCTTCTTCCCCGTCTGAGGAATGCCGCTTGTGCCTTGGACGCACCTGAGCAGATAGACATTTAAATTATGGTTCGTATTTTATGACAATTAATAGAAAGGAAAAAGAAGTCAGGAAATGTTTCACGAAATTAAAACAGAGAATTTTCTCTGATTTACATAGTGTTTTTATAGTTTTACATAAGTCGTGCATAAATAATTTTTGAGGAAATTGACCAAAAATCGTTATGCAAATATATAAAGAGATTGGGAATACATAATTATTTTTATTCGAAGTAAGTACACCGCGAAGCCAATTCAAGATTTTACGCTAAATCACAGAAAGTTTTCAATTGCTAAGCATTTGTCAGATTTCTTTCACTCTACACAAAGTCAATTTGCATCGTTGTTATTCCCGGAAATATTCAAAGAGAAGAAATGTCATAGAAATGCACAGTACTTTCTCGTAATTGCGGTGAAAGAGAGGACATTACTGATTCCTAGTTTGGTGGGAATATTTTTTAGCCTTGATAGGCTCTGTAAGGAGCGATATTTTTCTATGGGAGAAAATTGATTGCTATCGCGTTTTCAATATTTTGTGCGGCAACAATGGGAGAATAATCTTTTCAGTCTCTGAAAACAAGTAATTTTCAGAGATTTTACGTTATTTCATAGGATATAAAATTATTTTAACGTCTTAGGGGATTTGAAGGAATTTTAAATACTTGTAAAATGTTTTACGGGGTATTAACTTATTTTGAGGACTTTCAAGGGATTTTACGAGTTTTAATTGGATTGTCAAGAATTTTAAGAGATTTCATGACATTTCGTGGGATTTTTAATAATTTTAAGGGATTTTACGATATTTTATGGGATATTAAGCAATTTAAAGGATTTTCAAGGATATTAAAGGGAATTAAAAAAATTTTACAAAACTTGTGGAGATTTCTGAAATTAGACAAGGAATTACAAGTTTCTATATTTCAAAAATTATAAATTTCTCAATTATTTTGTATACTAGCAAAAAATGTGCAAAAACGAGAAATTAATATAATCATAATTGCTAGTATTGTCCAAGTTTCAAAGAATTTCAAGAGATTTTATTATGATTCTAAAAAATTACAGACTTGAAACAATCTTAATAATCAGACAAAAAAGGACGAGGAAGTTGATCGTCTTGGTTGATCGAATTTCCTAAACTAATCTCTGAATATTACAAGGGAAGCCCTGGAGCAACTATCTGCTTGTACGTCTCTTCGATCTCTGCGGCTGAGTATAGTTTTTCCCGGGAAACTTGATAAAAATTCGAGGAGGCTGATAGAGTAGCCTAAGGTGTTCTCTATTCTGGCACTGGGATCTTATTTCCCAGTAACAAGGAGCGTCGCGTCGGCGAACGTCAAAGTACTCATGATAATACTCACCATTTGCGAGGGCGGTCGACTAGGGTAAGCCATGTGCGGAAGGATGGGCATGGCGCTGTACCCAGGAGCTCCTAGAGGAAGAGTCCCGGCTGGTACGAAGCCGGCGGGGTACTTTCCAGGTGGATGCATTCCATAAGGATGCTGAAAGGATGAAAAGGAGATGAGAATGAAATCGTGAGATCATTACGCGGCCATTTTCCAGAGTCAATAGTGGTCGTCCTCGAAATTCCTAAATGTAGGCATCCCATCGCCTGAGGCTGTCTACGAAGTTAAGTTTCTCTCTGCGATTCGAGCGGGAAGGGAAACGTATCTCGTGCCCGCTGAACTTTCTATCGTGTCACTGACTTATCCCTTCCTCCCATTGAATCGCGACGAATTAAGAGGTCAAGACTCAAGAGACAAGACTCTCCAAGATTCGTGATACAAACAAGAAAACAACTGCACCAAATAGAAATAATCGCTGCCAGAGAAAGAATATAAGAGAAGATTCTTATTCACCATTTACCTGAATTATAGGGTGCATTGGCATTACCGGCTGCACCACGTAGATCGGTTGATGATTCTTGGGCACGTGGTTCTGCGCAATCACCCATTGGTGAACCATGTTGCGGGTCTTGAGTCTTCCCTCGCCTTCATCCTCAGGGTTGGACCTCAAACAGCCACAGAGCTTGGGAGTCAGGGTCACGCAGATGTACCCGGATACCAGAAGTTCAGCTACACTCGCGATCAACAACCCGATGCTCGCCAGAAGTCCGGACCATCCATCCTCGACCTCCACAACGTGACCGTCTTCTCCCTGATGGGGAAAAGCAAAGTTTTTCGTTATTACGTTAATAGAAAGTCTCATTATTCAAAGATAATCATTTTCAGCTTATATGATGTAGAAACTGAAACCAGAGTTGTGGTCTAAGGCTTGTGCATATAATTCACTAGACTGAGAATATCTTAAGCGACTTTAAGAAATTTTAATGAACTAGCACGATTGATTATTTGTTTTACTTCTTACAACAAGTTATTTAAAAGCGAATCTGAATCAGCGGAATTTCGCTGATACAAATTTGGAGAGGGAATTCATTCAGTATGTCCATATCTTGAATATTTATTAAAAATAGTAGAACGACACTTTATCTGCAAGATTATTATCTATTTACAGATAATTAAAAAGCTTTGAATTTACCCTATAATACCAGTCGAATTTAATCACGAATAGAAATTCTTTCTAAAAAATTACTTGTTATAAAATCTAACAAGATTAGAAAATGTTCCCACAGCAAATTGACTAAGCTCTTTTCTTTTTCTTTAACTTATTGGCTTCTTGGAATATTTAAAAATAATATTATCTTATCTATAAAATTACTATCAAGATTTCAAACTGCCACACCTGAATCAGAGATTTGAGAGAGTAAATTTGAATTTATAGGTGCAGATTATAGTTAAATGTATCAAATGGGAGAGAGACTTGTTAAAAAAATTTCACGTTGTTCCCTGACCGCATTAGCCTTGGCATTGAACTTTCTCTGCGAGCCAAACGATTTCTTCGGCTCATTATAGCTCCAGCATCCTCGCCAAAAGTCAACGAATTGCTGATCGTTTCGAGACCGAGACTTAGTGGCTCGCACGAAACGAGGTCATAGGCGTTAATTGCTCTGTTAATTAACAAACGAGAGGCCTCTCATTAATTTAAAGTACCGATACACTCTCGATCTTGACCACTACACACATCTCGTGCTTTTCTAAACTCGCACGCGTTAAATATTTAATGTTCATATACTCGTATAATAAGTGATATATGAAAATCGCTTCTAGTTTTAATGTTGCGATTTATTCAGTATTTATTAGCTGCTACGTGTGTTTTCTTTAAACTTTCAATTTTACACATATGATCATTTCATTTACCCGTGCGAATATTATTAATTACTGCGCTTCGTGATAAGCAACATTTCATTTTGATTTTCACATATAATATCTATTACTAGCAGAAATTTACCTATTAGCGTTGCCCGAGATTTTACAAGAAATAGAATAGCAGTAAAAGAATAGCAGATTATTTATTTAATTTCTTACAACTTCAAGTCATTAAAAAATCAACGAAATTTTTCTGATTCAAATTTAGAGAGTAGGTTTAAAACAACAAAGATTGTGGGGACATTTTGTTACATCACTTTTTTTAGAGAGGTATTTCAAGAGGTTTCTAGGAATTTTAATCGATTTTCACCATTTTCAAGTGATTTTTACGAAGTTATAAAGATTTTTAGGATTTTAAAAAGATTTCGTTTAATTTTAAGGTATTTCAGGATATTTCGAGGAATTTTAACAGAATTCATGAAATTTCAAGAGAATTTTTAAAGCTAAAGAATTTTAAGGGATTTTATATGTTTTGAAATTTTGAGGAATATTAAGAGTTTTCTAAGAACTTTAAGAGATTCCAACGAATTTTAAGCGATTTCGAAGGTTTTTGTAAAATTTTAAGTGATTTGAAAAGGTTTCTGAGTGTTTTAAGAGAGTTCAAGGGATTTTAAATCCTGTTGTGAAGTGTCGAGGAATTTTAAGACATTTAAAAAGGTTTTAAAGAATTTTAAAGGACTTTAAGGAATTTTCAATGTTACAATAAAATTTTCTGGAATTTCAAAAGAAATCAGGAGATTTTAATAATTTTAAGGGATTTTCTGATTTTTAAAAGATTTTATAGAATTTTCAGGATTTTATGGAATGTAAGGAGATTTCTAATAATTTAAATTGATTTTAAAGGACTTAAAGGGACTTTAAATGTTATCGTAGAATTTAAAGAATTTCATGCAGTTTCTAAGAATTTTAAGAAGTTTTCACGAATTTTAAAAGATTTCAAGAGAGTTCTATGAGTCTTAGAGTATTTTATGAGGTTTAAAGGATTTTAGAGTTGTCAGGTAATTTTATTGATTTCTCTAATTTTTAAGGATTTCATGGAAATTGACAAGATTTCTAAAGATTTTAAGAGATTTTAAATGTTAAGAAATTCCAAGAGGTTTTTAGGTATTTGTAAAGCTTTTTACGAGTTTTAACTTGGATTTCAAGACATTTATGATATTAATCGTTTCTGTGAATTTTTAAGGGATTTCAAGAGGTTTTGGGGAGTTATAAGAAATCTTAACGAATTTTAAGGGATTTCGAAGGTATTCCTGAAATTTTTTTGGATTTTAAAAGTATTTTAAGGTATTTCATAGAGACTTTAAGTTTAAGTAATTTTAAGGAATTTTAAAGGATTTTAAGACATTTAAGACATTTTAAGGGATTTTAAGGGACTTATAACCTTCGACGATTGAATTCCGATATGAAGGCGATTAATTTCTGCTTAAACACCTGCTGTTATACCGTTTAAATAGACCGTTATGCGATCGCACCAAATTGATGGTGGCCAGTTCTAACAACAAAAACAGGCTTCGTGATTCAGAGATCTTTGATATGGATTTCGTTAACATTGATATTACAACTTATATACTTATACCACCTTACTTTTTATTGCAGGTAAACGAAGTTGAAGAAGAGCGAAAAAGGCACATTGAGAGAAATAGAGCGAATAGAAAATGAGGTGTGATGGAAGCGGGGCAGGAAAAAGGAGCAATTTAGCAAAATAACAAGAAGAAGGAAGGCCAGTAACGGTGAGTCTGATATAGTTGGAAAACATAGATATTATGCATGAAACTTACTGGAACAGCGAGTAGAGTGAATTCTGTGGATCTTTGTGAATCTCTGACCACTGCCGTTAAGGCTGTAATTGTGGACATGTTCGACAAAGCCAGAGCGACCAAACTCGACGCGAGATGGGCGGTTGAAAATCCAGAAGCTGACTTGCTTGCGAGGGTTGCAACAACCCCCAGAGCTCCTGATACTAAGGCTCCTGCTCCAGCCCAAAGTCCGGCTCCTGTACTGCCTAAAGCAGCTCCATGTACCAAGGCAAGGATTCCAAAAACGACTAGGACAACTCCTAAAATTGGACAAAAAATATTTCAAGAGATTATTTAGGGGAAGAAAGAGAGATTCAATAGTTAATAACAAATCTGACTAAAAGAATCGAATTACAGGGATGCCAGTCTGTCCCCTTTTTCCCTAATTCCCTTTTTTCCACTTTTCCCCTTAAATTTGTAAAATCCCTTTAAAAACTCAAAATCGAGAATTTTGACCCAATTTTCCCCTTTTTTCCCGTTATTTTCACAAGGTTTAAATACATGTTTGTAAGAATTATCACATAGTTTGACTTTCAAGACATTCAAAAATCAGTTGCGAAAAAGAATCGAGAAAAAAAAAGTAAATTAATTAGGTTTGCTATATCAAGTAAAAAAAAGAAATTGTTGACAATAAAAAACCGATACGCAGAAATGATGTATCAAAAGTTCCTAATATTTAAATTCAAATTATCATAAAAATATTGTATTTATTAATGTGTTTTCACTCCGCTTACACAATAAAAAATCCCCCTTTCTCCCTAAAATTGAACTACTGAACTGGCATCCCTGGAATTATCAGAATAGCCAATAGATCAGAAATCATATAAATCACTAGTTTTTCTTTTTTGCTTAGAAAGTTTTTAAATTCTTGACAGAAATATTTATCCATTTTGAACGATTCAGTATTAATAAATTCTTATTACATACTTAATACATATATTATGGGTTTGAATGGTTTAATTTTGAGTTCCGAAGACTTGAAATTATTGTTTAGTTTGGCAGCTTTACTCTCTCAATCTGAATTAGTTAAATCTTACTAATTAATAGTAGTTTATTATTAATTCAAATAGTGCGAAGTCATTTACTGTTTGGCAATATAAAAATATTAAATGGATATATGTAAAAGAAAGAAAAAATGTTTACGGGAAGTGATTAAATAATATTTTTATAACGAAAGTAAGAGTCGATGTTTAATTGTGAAGAAAATTATAAGGTACTAAAATAATGTTTAAATACACCTTTTCATTTTTACAATTTGTACCATTCTATTTTAAAATTTTAATATTTTGCTTCCTCATAGAGGAAGCTTTGAGGTGGTGACAAAATCCAGTTTCCTAAAAAAGGTTTTTTTCAACATATTTTAATGTCAATATATCTAACATGATGTCCTGAAAAA
>CAJFCO010000177.1:985503-999198 GCA_904066015.1 Synergus gifuensis | reverse complement strand
CTTACTTGATAATTTTAAATAAATATATCTTGTGTTTCAATTATTTAAACAATAACTATGCTATTTGATAAAACGTGTTTGAGTAACTTAAAGAAGAAAATTCAATGTAGTAAATGTAAGACACCTATATATAATATTTCTATAATTATCGAAACGGTCTATGATTTCAGGGTTGGAGCTGGTATGTGTGTGCCCTAATGTGGCTTATATAAGCTCAGGTGTCGGATGCGTCCCGGGACGTAATCCCCAGGTTTAGGTTCTTTTGCACCGGGGCGGTGTGTATGAGAACCGTGGAGTGTGTGTGTTGGTGTGATTGCTGTTTTTGATTTTTTTTTAGATATAGCTATAGGCAGGCAGGTAAATATTTCTGGAATGAATGTCTAATTTTAAGTAGGTAGGGCCATGGTAAAATATTTTTTGCGTGCGTTCGATATTTTACCCTGAATCAACTATTGTTTCAGGAGTACAATCTTCAAGATGGACATATTATTGACGAATTTTGAAATTTTTCGTCTGATAACGATATTTCGACCGTGCTTGTTGCTTGAGATATTAATTGTGAAGGGAAATATATTCTTCATTCGATTTAATTCGAATTAGGATCTCAAGCACAATACCCCGAAAATAAATAACTGCTTTAAATGTTGGTCCATCTTTTGATGCTCGAGCATTTAACTATTTACAATATTTATATGTATTTTCCACGTTAGTCACTATGATGGTTGACATTTATGTTTTCTTGAATTTCGTGTTTTGGTGTGTTTTCTTCTGTTTCAGAATTTTTTTATGACGGAAATTATTTATTGGGTGGGATATATATTCTAAAAATTAAATTATCTTATTTTCTCTTTTTTTTATATAAAAAACGGAATTTATTAGCCTTTATAAAGGCACAAGTTTTATTCTCTATAAATTTTTTATTTTACAGGATTTTATTTTATGCTCTTTTTTCTAATTTAAGGATTTTATCAGCCATATTTTGTTTTTTCATTGTTTTAATGGAGTTTTTTGTTTCAGGTTCATTCATTTTGTAATACATTGGTTGATTGTAGGAAAGTATTCTACAATATTATATTTTAGAAAATTATGTTTCTCTTTATCCTTGTTTATTATTTAACTGCCCTAAATATACAGAATTGGCAAGTGTCAATGGTGCTGTAAATGTCGACTTAGTTAATTAGAAGCTACTTGAAACACAATAGGACATTATTTACTCATTGCTCTTAAATATCAGTGGGTGCATTTTGTATGGAAGAGAGCCACTTGCGTTTATTATTTTTATCCTCACGGCCTTTCACTACGTTTTTCAACCGTATACAAGAATAAGTACTAGCCGTGGGATATATTTATTATACGGCTCTAGGGACTTTAAACATAATAATTTACAATTTTTATTCAAGCAGTTAAAAAATGTTGGCATTTATGAAATGTGCTTTATGCAATCCATTAGTAATAATTTGACTAATTTCATTGAAATTTTATCATGATATTTAAATAAGATTCTTATTTGAGGATTAATACCTTAACGGTATTTTTTTCTGCATGCTATTCCTACATTTATTGAATTGAGTTTAAAATGTCTAAATTTAGAGGGAATATCCTAAGGTAGTAGATTAAAGAGATAAAAATAGTAGAAAAAATTTAGATTAAAGAGGCTTTAATCTAAATCTGGTCTAATTAAGATTTTTTCCGATTTGGTCCGAAAAACCGAACATCTTGAAAGCCCGACCCTGTCAAGTTTCTAATAGCTTCAAACAAGCAACTCTTTGGGACTCTTATTGCAAAAAATATCGTGTGATACACGTGCACACAGAGAATTACTTGACTCGAATGATTTCAGAATTCGTTTTCAACTCTCTGCACTTGTGCTTCGAGTCCCCGGCTCATGGCAAAAAATTCACACTTGTTGACAATTGCCTATTTAGCACACTTGTATCACAAATAGCTATTTTCATTTGCAATTACACTTAACTATTAGTACATATTATCTAATTTGTTATAGGAAGTTGGAATTTTTACCAAGAAGCAATTGCCCGCAAGACGTAAACATGAGGATGTTGGTGTCATCCTTGGCCTCTGCTCTTCGTTGTCTCTGCTGCTGCTCTTGAAGATGCTGTGGAGGATGAGAATGATGTTGATGTCTCTGCTTCTGGGAAATGAGAACATCTTTCGAGTGTTTTGACTCCATACAGCTTTCAGCTTTCGAGTCCTTGGAGTCCTTCGACACCCTTGAGATATTTGTCTCTTTAGACGATTTGGACACTTTAGAGTCCTTTGAGTTGTTCGAATTTGTGGAGTCTTGACTCCTAACTGTGGCGTCAGGCCCCATCGCAGGTTGGTCCTCCATTCTTTCAATTATTAATTATTTATAATTATTCTTCTCATTTCAGGATTATTTGATCGTTTAAATGATCACTGTCGTGATTAAACCATTTATTGTTAAAATGATTAGCTTGGCATGATATCATCAGACTGAGCCTATTTTCTGTAGTCTATAATTTCGTTAGGGTCTGTGATTCCTCATAATAGTCGGTCAACAGCTGGCTTGTGCAGTCCGCTGGGCCTCAGTGATCTGTAAATTGAGGAAATAATGTGCTTGTACAACGACGCGCGAAATAAAACACAAGATTGTTAGTGCTAGGTCGACGCAGGTAGCGTAATTAATCATTTCGCGAAAATTCAAGTTCCTAATTAGCTCCTTATTCCGGTTGCGGGAAAAAAATAAAAAAAAAACAAAGAAAAAATTGCACCACTACGTTCGATTTAATAAAGCTGTTAAATTTTAATTAGCATATAATACATTTTAATATTTCTTGTTATTTGTGATCAATTTGAAATTTTAAAAGTTTGCTCTTTTTAATGGCTTTGGAAAACTTCCAGTTTTTGATTAATTGATCTTAAGGGCATGTATCAGTTATCCCATCAGTTATCTTACCGGCATTTTTTCCCCTGCAATGCCATTTCTATATTTATTGAGATATCGAGTTGCAAATTTTTATAATTAAATTAAATGCACTAAGATACGTTTATATTGTCTTATATATTAAATTTATAAAAAAAATTACTAAACAATTTTTTTTTGATTTAATAGAAATTTAGGACCAGATAAACATACTTTATTTTATAAATAAGGTATTTATTAAATAAATTTAATAATTTATCCTTTAATTTTATAAATTTTCAACTCTATATCTCAATCAAAGAAACCGTATTGTAAGGAAAAATACATGTCATAATTAATTCTGGTCTCTGCCTTTATTATTATTTTTTAAAAAATTATGAAATGTACATTGCAAAATTCTCTATCTAAATAAAAATAATTTATCTTCATAAATATTTTTATAGCCACTTTTATCAGTGTATAGAAAATGTCAATCATGACAGTTAGTGCCGAGAAGGCACTTCTGTAATAACTTATAGTGAGAATTTTTAATTTAAATAGGTAGATATGTATAGTTAAATACCACGAAAGTGAAAATTGAATTAGAATCTGTTGGAAAATTACTCTCAGAATCAGTTATGAAAGAAGAGAATGTCTTTAAAGAAGTATTAAGGGCATGTGGTAATTACCATAAGAAAAAATTTAGTTTCGCCAACTTTATGTTCATAATAATAAATATATTTTTTACTAAAACGAGGCCTTTTATTTCTGTTTGTGCAAAACAGAGGTAAACGGTCTAGTTTTAGTAAAAAATATTTATTATTACGAGCGTAAAGTTGGCGAAACTAAATTTGCTCTTATGGTACGTAAGTATCAAATGCGCTTAATTGAATTTTAATTTTGAAGAATTTATATTTACATAAAGTGAATAATTAACACTGCTTTATTCTTTTTATTTCTAACTATTTATTATTGTTATTACTCGAGAATTTCTCTTCAATAAAAATGCAATGAAGTTTTACTTGTGATTTTATGTGGGTTTGTAGCAAAAAGAAAAGAGACCAGAATCACCTGTTTATTTATGGAAATCTTACTTATATTACTTTACTTTCTACGATTTTAGACACTTGTCGCGATTCACACGTGAATTATTATCCATAATATGAAACTGGTTTGACACAAACTCGTATAAACTTACATTTATATCATGTATTTATGTATTATATGTTTATAAAAAGAAGTTTTACTGAGTTGAATTAAGGGGTTAAATTAAAAATTAAAATTAAAATTTATATTAAAATTAAGGATGCTGGATCCAAGTTTTAATCTAAAACTTCGATTTCTTCATTTTACTCAACAAATCTTAAAATTGGAATTATTTCTTTCTGCAGAATGAATCAATTTTTAACTAGAATCATGAGTACAGAGCGAGAAAATATATAATTCAAATATTTTTTAAGTAAAATGAAAGTATTGAATTTTGAAGTTATATTTTGAATTCTTCATTTTATGCAAAAAGTATCGAAACTAAATATTTTTTCGCTCCGTATGCCGTCTTATATTTGAAAAAAGATTAGCTCTACATAGCAAAAAAATATTTATCTATAATTTTCGTCGAGTAAAACGGAGAATGGAATTTTTAGCTTAACACATGGATCCAACGTCCTTAAATTAAAATGTTTCTTATTCATGTCGGAAAAAATACGATAAAATTTGTTAAAACACTTAAAAAAAGATCAACCCCTTTCGCTTTTTTTCTAAATTCACTTTTTCTCATTTGCATATTTTTTTCTCCTACAGGTTCACTGATTAAAGTTTCTCTCTTCGACTTCTGTCATCATCTTATTATAGTCTTCACAGACAAGATTTCCGTCTTGAGTACTTCCGCTCATCATAGAGTAACGATGAATTAACTGCATATTTTCAACGGCAGCCAGTGAATGAGTCTCATAACTTCTTAATGAAAATTAATCAGGATTTTTCCTACGGGTTCTTTGCCTCTATGAGCAACGTACCAGTTCGATGAATCTCTGTCGGTGTTTCCTTTTCTGGGTCACATGTTTCCTTGTACCAAGAACACTTCACCGTAGAACGAAACTTAATCTAATCCCAGGGATATAGGAGAGCTTAAAAAAAGGCGAAACGAAAACCGAACTAATGTGGAAATCGTAGAATGTACCGCGGGTCAAGTGACTGGTTGTGTGTCTGGTTAGTGACTGGCATGTTGTACAGGTTGCAGTTACGTCCCTCTCTCTTTCTCTTTGATTCTTTCCCTCTCTTAAGATATATAACTATACTCTCTCGTAGATTCTTGCTCTTTCTATTTTATATTTTTCTCCTTGGTGTCTTACTGTCTTCAGTCTTCCAAGTCTTCTATTATCTTCTCGGGTTTCCATTTTCTTTTTCTGGCTGACGTTGCCAGATGCTTCTGCCATTTTTCTTCAGAATGGCATCTAAATTGTCATGCGTTTACTATGGAAGCTTTAATAGCAAATAAAGGTGGTTTAGAGGAAAGGTTGCAGTAAAAGAGCTAGGAAGAGGAATATAAAATGAGGGTCGTTCTATAATTTCTTGCAGCTCAATTTGTTAGGGTCTCATGGAAAATATGGTTTATAATTGAACCAAAACTTCGTCGAAAATTCGTCATTTTACATCTTCCTTTTCTATTGTTTCCGTTTCTTTTCTCATTCCTGAAATATTTTGCCATAGTTGTAACTTCGTTCCCTGGAAAAGAAGAAAAAGATTTCAGAATTAAAAAATCACAAAAAGAAAAGACTGAAACAATCTTAGAAGAACATTTTCACTAGCATTACCATCATCATCATCATCATCATCATCATCATCATCATCATCATCATCACTGGTTAAAATAATCGTTCTGTTTGAAATAGTGTAATCATTTTTAATCTTGTGCGAGTCTCTACAGGCACGAGAAACTATATACTCGAGGAATTCACTTTTTTCACCCGCATTCTTGGTTTTTACTTTTTCCTGTTCTTTTGGGCCTATAATAGAATTGCATTATATGTACTTAAAATTGTTAGTAGAGGTTCGCCGGCATGAATGATGATTATAAAGAGAGCTAGGTTTAAGTGCAGTGAAAATGGAGTTTGTAGTTTTTATGAAGATAACTTGGAACTATAGATTAAATCATAAAATGATCTTTGAATAACATTTAAATTGAATATTGAAAGTCTTTTGTTGATAAATATTTACCCCAAACTATAAGCAGAAATTTATTCGGCGATTTCCAGGATTTTGAGAAATTTCCAATGAAGTTAAGGAATTTCAATGGATTTCAAAAGAATTCTAAAGTGTTTAAGAATTTTAAAGATATTTCAAGACATTTAAAATATTTTAAAGAAATTCAGAGGAGATTTACAGGGTTTTAAAAAATTCCAATGTGAAAGAGATAGACGGGGATAGACAAGAGATAGAAAGGGATAGAAAAGAGGGGATTGAAAGGAATAAGCGTGAGTGTGGATTAAAATGGAGATAGAAAAAAATAGAGAGGATAGGCGAGAGATAGAAGGAGATAGAAAGGGATAGGATTTCTATCTCTTTATTCCCGGCAGGCTCAATTATTCTCAGGAATAATATAAATATATAAATTTGTAATCCCTTGACTAATTTCAGAAATCTCCATAAATTTCGTAAAATTCTTTAAAATCCCTTTAATATTCTTCAAAATCCTTAAAATTACTTAATATCCTATAAAATCTCGTAAGATCCCTTAAAATTATTTAAAACCCCTGAAATGTCATGAAATCCATTAAAATTCCTGACAATCCAATGGAATTTCGTAAAACCCTTTGAAAGTCCTTAAAAAATAACTTAATATCTCATAAAATATCATAAAATATCTTACAAATAATCAAAATTCCATGAAATTCCGTAAAATCCCTCGAATCCCTTAAAAGTCCTTTAAATTTCGTAAAATTACTTAATATTCTTTAAAATTCCACAACCTATCGTTATATCCCTTAAAATTACTTCAAATTACTTAAAATACCATGAAATCTCATTAAAACCCTTAAAATTCTTGAAAATCAACTGAAATTTCGTAAAATCCCTTGAGACCCTTCAAAATCCTTTAAATTACTTAATATTCCATAAAATATCATAAAATCCTTTAAAATTATTTAAAATCCCATGAAATGTTATGAAATCCATTAAAATTCAGAATCTGGTGAAATTCCTTTAAATTTTATAAATTCACTTCATATTCCTTGATATTCCTTAAAATTCCACAATCTATTGTTATATCCCTTAAAATTACTTAAAATTCTATAAAATCTTATGAAATTCCTTTAAGTTTCGTAAAATCACTTGAGAATCCTTAAAATTACTCAAAAGCCCATGAAGTCTCATTAAATCTCTTTAAATTATTCAAAATTCCATGAAATCTCGTTAAATATTTAAAAATACTTGAAAATTAATGAATCTCAACAAATCTCTTAAAATTTCTGAAAATAAAGGTCCTTAAAATTTCTTATTATCATAAAATACCTTAAAATCCCTTAAAATTACTTAGAATCCCAAAAAATATCATCAAATCCCACAAAGTTACTTAAAATCACATGAAATCTCACGAAATCTCCTGAAATACCTAAAAATCCAATGAAATCTCGTCAAATCCCTTGAAAGTCCTTAAAATAATTTAATATCCCTTAAAAGTCTTTAAACTTACTTAATACCCCATACAATATCTTAAAATGCCCTTAGCATCCTTCAAAATCTGCTGAAATTCCTTTAAATTTCGTAAAATAATTTTAAACTCCTTGGTATTCCTTGATGTTCCATAAACTTCCATCAAATTCCATAAACTTCCATCAAATTCCATAAACTATCGTTTTAATCCTTAAAATTACTTAAAATCCCATGAAATCTTATGAAATCCCTTGAAATTAATGAAAATCCAATGAAATCTCATAAATCCCTTGAAATCCCAAAGTCGTTAAAATAACTTAATATCCTATGAAATATCGTAAAATCTCTGAAAATTACATAAAATTTCTGTGTAATCAATTAATATTTTTAAAATCTCAATAAAATTCGAAAAACCCTTTTAAATTCTTTAACATTATTCAAGATTCCATGAAATCTCATTAAATCTATAAAAATACCTTAAAATCAAGTGAAATTTTGTAAAATTCCCAAAAATCTTTTAAAAGTTTCTCAAATTACTTAAAATTCCATAAAATATATAGTCACATCTCATAAAATTACTTTATAATCCCATAAAATCTCATAATTCTGATGGTAACTGATCTGTAAATATACGAATACATATACATATAATATATTTAAAAAATACGAGTATTAATACATTAAAAACTGATATAGAAAAACACATGAAAAGTTTACTATAAGTAATCTTTCTAATTTCTCGAATAATATTCACTAAACTTATAGGTATATATCTTGAAATACTTTTTTGCTTCACTAATTATTTATTTTTCACATCAAAATATTTATTTTTATTACTTTAAATTATTTTCTATCTTTATATAAACTTTTTATTAGTAATCGTTTTGACAACGAAAATAGTCTGAAGATAGTTTTCAAATTCGTTACATTCACAAAAATTACGCAATTTCCAAAGGAACCAATCAGGTTTTCGACAACAATGTGTTCGATATATTTTGGTATCATCTTTTTTTTAAGATAGGATCAATGCTATATAGTTCAATTTTACCCAATCTATACCTATTCTGCTGGGTATACGTCTATAATAAAGTATAGCATAATATGTGTGGTAGAACGTATAAAAACGCGATATACCGTAAAGACCGCGCACGATTAACTTTTCGGTGTGTCGAACCGAGTCGGCGAACAGTATAAGTATACACTTTCGTATGGATAAATATGTGTATGGAAGCGTGCATGCATATGAATATAGCGTGCAATGGAACCTAAGGTTTGTTATATTGTAGATTTGTAGTATAGAGGTAGATATTGTAACGAGGCATGAAAGTTTGCGTGTACGTATGCTATAAAGGATAAAAAAAAAATCAAGGATAAGAAGCGGATAGAGGAGGACGAAATTGCGAGTTTTCGAGAATTATTGTGGATCTCTGATAAAAGGGGAGAGTAAACACTTCACGGAAGTGAAAAAGGTGAGAGGGTCAGCTAGAGGATAGTTCCTTCTTAACACTTTTTCCTATACATATTTCTGATAAAAATTACTACATATATAAACCTAAATTTAAAAACCACTTGAAATGTCTTGAAATATCTTTAACATTTTTTAACATTAATTAGTTTGAAATCATTTGCAATTTTTTAAAATCAAATACCTTAAAATTCGTTAAGATTTCCTGAAACTCCCAAAACCTCTTGAAATCCCTTAAAAATCCACAAAAACGATTAAAATCATAAATGTCTTGAAATCCAAGTTAAAGCTTGTAAAAAGCTCTACATATTCCTAGAAACCTTTTGGAATTTCTTAACATTTAGAATTTCTTAAAATCTTTAGAAGTCTTATCAAATTCCATGAAATCCCTGAAAATTGTACAAAATGTTTTAAAAATTAGAGAAATCAATAAAATTACCTGACAACTTAAAAATCTTTTAAACCCCATAAGATATTCTAAAACTCATAGAACTCTCTTAAAATCTTTTAGATTCGTGAAAACTTCTTCAAATTCTTAGTAACTGCTTCAAATTCTTTAAATTATACGATAACATTTAAAGTCCCTAGACGTCCTTTAAAATTTATTAAAATTATTTAAAATCCCATGAAATTCCACGAAATCCTTAAAATTCTATAAAATCTTCTAAAAATCATAAAATCCCATTCAAATTATTAGAAATCTCATATAATTTCACAAGATTCTTTCAAATTCCATAAAATATTTTTAAAATTATTGAAATCTTTTGACTTTCTTTTAAAATTCATGAAAATTATATTACAACATTTAAAATTCCTTAAAGTCCATTAAAATTCTCTGAAACCCTTTGAAATATCTTAAAATTCGCAAAAATCTCTAAAAATTCATAAAAAAAACTCTTGGAATTTCTTAACTTTTAGAATCTTTTAAAATTAATAGAAATCTTATCAAATTTCATGAAATCCTTAAAAATTCTACAAAATCTTTTAATTATTAGAACAATCTCATAAAATCTCTTCAAATTTTTCTACAACCTTCGAAATCCTTTTAAATTCTACAAATTCGTTTAAAAATCATATAAGTATAGAAATTCTTTTGAAATCCCTCAATAAAATTACCTTAAAATTTCCAAAAACTTCTTAAAATTCTTAAAATTCTTTAAAATTCTCTACGTCCTTTAAAATCTATTAAAATTATTAGAAATCTCGTTACATTCCATGAAATCCTGAAACTTCTCTAAAATATTTTAAAAATCAGAAAATCCCTTAACATTATTAATATCTCTTGACTTTCTTTGTAAATTCCTGGAAATTTTATTATAACATTTAAAATTCATTAAAGTCTCTTAAAATTCCCTGAAACCTTTTGAAATCTATTAAAATTCCTCGAAACTTCACAAGATTTAAAATCCCTTAAAATCTCTTAAAACATCTAGAAACCTTTTCAAATTACTTAAAATTTCACGAAAACCTTCGCGAAATTAAAATTCGTTGAAATCTTTTAAAGTTCTTATTCAATAAAATTTCTTAGCTTTAAAAATTCTCTTGAAATTTCATGAATTTCGTTAAAATTCCGCGAAATATCCTGAAATATCGTCAAATTATACGAAATCATTTTAAAATCCCAAAAATCCTTAGAACTTCGTAAAAGTCACTTAAAAATGGTCAAAATCCATTAAAATTCCTAGAATCCTCTTGAAAAACCTCTCTAAAAAAAGTAATGTAGTGAAATGTCCCTAAAATCTCAGATACACTATTGTTTCAAATCTATTGCCTAAATTTGAATCAGCAAAATTTCATTGATTTTTTAATATCTTGAAGTTGTAAGAAAGTAAATAAATAACCGTGCGCGTAGCGCGCGTGTTGGTCTGCTATATTTTTAAAAAATCATATAATTACAGACAATAACAGATAGAAAAAGTTAGAACAGAGATGATTAAATTTCCAAGATGCTGATCAGGAATGTACGCAAATTTTTATAGATAAATGTACAATTATCTTGTGTAATAAACAAGTCGATACAATATGCTTCATATTTAATTATAATAATATCTAGGAAGGAAAATCGAATCGATTCCTCTTGTAGTGGCCGGCTGACCACAGGAAGTTTGCTCCACTGATCTGATCCGGAACTCATTCTGTTTACATATTATTCCGCGTTATGTAAGACTCTAAAATCCATTAGGTTCTTCACTTAGCTGATGGCACGTCCAATTAAGATGATTTCATCTTAATTAGGATGGGATATCATTTTTTAAATTGCACTACAGTTCGTGCTTCTGCTTCTTATTATACTGGAACCTTACTGTAAATCACAGAATGTGTATAACTTGCTAGCTTATTGTACATACAGAGTTTATGAAGTAATAACTGATTCTTCAAATCAAATCAAATCAAAAGAAATTCAATATTCAAAGAAATCTCGTCAAACTCCTTAAAATTTTTTAAATACGACAAAATCTTGTTAAATCCCTTTAAATTATTTAAACTTACTCAAAATCTCCTTAAATATTGTTAGATCCTTTAAAATAGTATAATAAAAATATTACTGTATCAATAAATGTACTAATACTAATAAATTTATATTGGATCTGCTGTTTGAGTATATATAATTTATATTGTTATCGATTTTGCAGGAGGTTTTTTGGGGTCGTCATCAGGTGTTTTATGTCCGGTGTGAGTATGCAGACCTGTGCGCGGATTACGGTGAGATGAAGTTGGATAGTATGGAAGTATATATGTAGTACCTACTTCGTGCTTACCGAACTTCCAGAGGTTTCTCCGCCTTTCTACGGAGGTATCCAGAAGAGAAATGCATGCATACCAGAAGAGAGACGGTATGTATTCTGTATATTCGTGATCTCGCCTCCGGGTAACCTCCTCATCCGATCTTTCTCTTGAAGAGCCTCTTCAACGACCTTTTTTTCCTTTTCGTGACTGATGCTTCTCGGATGTTGCAGAAAAAAATCTCGCCAATCCTGCCGATTCAAAATTCGTGAAATTTCATAGAGAAATTTGTGGTCATTTCATTTTTACGGTTCAACAAGGTGACCACATGTCAGGAAAGTCAGAGAAGTCAGGGAAATGTCAGGGAAAAAAAAGTTTGTCAGGGAAATGTCAGGGAAATACGAGTAGTTGTCAGAGAAAATAGAAATTGATATTTATGTTAACTATGTTATTTTTGTCGTATTACAAATATAATTTTTATAATTTACTTAACAAATTTTAGAAACTATTCAAAGATTTCGAAGGATTATAAATAATTCATAAAATTTTTAAGGAAGTTTAGGGAATTTAAAGAATTTTAAGGAATTTTAAAGTTTCTTGAGAAATTTTAAAGGATTTCACGAGATTTTTATGATTTTCTAAAAATTTTGTGGAATTTTAGAAAATTTTGAAAAGTTTTCAAAAATTATAAATGTTTTTACGTATTTGAAGGGATTTAAAAGTTTTTCGTGGAATTAGAAAGATATTTAAGAAACTTGTAAGAGAATTTTAAGAGATTTTAAGGAATTATAAATATCCTCGTGAAATTTAAAAGGATTTTAAAAAGCTTGTAAGAATATTAAGAAATTTTAATTACTTTAAAGTAATTTTAAAGAAGAATTTAAATTTCCCTCATGAAATTTTAAAGGATTTCACAACATTTTTATGATTTATAAAAGATTTTGAAGTTTTTCGTGGAATTAAAAGTATTTCAAATGATTTTGAGGGATTTTAAAAAGATTATTGAAAATTTCGTGGTATTTTAAGAGATTTTAAAGAATTTATAATATTTTATAGAATTTTAAATATTAAAGTGGAATTTTAAGGAATTTAAAGATGTTTTTACGAATTTGAAAAGATTTCAGCGAATTATAAAGGAATTTAAGAAACTTGTAAGAGAATTTTAAGAGATTTTAAAGAATTATAAATATTCTCGTGGAATTTAAAAAGATTTTAAAAAGCTTGTAAGAACTTTAAGAAATTTTAATTGTTTTAAAGTGATTTTAAAGAATTTAAATTTTCCTCACGGAATTTTAAAGGGTTTCACAAAATTTTTATGATTTATAAAAGATTTTGTAGAAGTTTAAGAAATTTCAAGAGGTTTTCAAGAATTTTAAGAAATCTTTACGTATTTTAAGGTTTTTCGTGGAATTCTAAAGGATTTTAAAAAGCTTGTAAAAATTGTAAGTAATTTTGATGTTTTAAAAATGATTTTAAGGAATTTTAATAGTCCTCATAGAATTAAAAAAATTTTTTAAGCGGTTTTTAGGAATTTTAAAGGATAACAAGAGATTTGTATAATATTTAAAAGATTTAGTTGAATTTTAAAAGGGTTTCATGAAATTTTAAGAGATTTTTAAGGAAGTTTAAGGAATTTAAAAAATATTAAGGAATTTTAAAGTTCTTTGAGAAATTTTAAAGGATTTCATGAGATTTTTATGATTTTCTAAAGATTTTGTAGAATTTTAGAGAATTTTGAAAAGTTTTCAAAAATTATAAATTTTTTTTACCCATTTTAGGGGAGTTAAAAGTTTTTCGTGGAATTATAAAGGAATTTAAGAAACTTGTAAGAATTTTAAGAGATTTTAAGGAATTATAAATATTCTCGTGAAATTTAAAAGGATTTTAAAAAGCTTGTAAGAATTTTAAGAAATTTTAATTACTTTAAAGTGATTTTAAAGAATTTAAATTTTCCTCATGGAATTTTAAAGGATTT
>CAJFCO010000177.1:957246-985403 GCA_904066015.1 Synergus gifuensis | reverse complement strand
AAGGGATTTAAAAGTTTTTCGTGGAATTATAAAGGAATTTAAGAAACTTGTAAGAATTTTAAGAGATTTTAAGGAATTATAAATATTCTCGTGAAATTTAAAAGGATTTTAAAAAGCTTGTAAGAATTTTAAGAAATTTTAATTACTTTAAAGTGATTTTAAAGAATTTAAATTTTCCTCATGGAATTTTAAAGGATTTCACAAAATTTTTATGATTTATAAAAGATTTTGTAGAAGTTTAAGAAATTTCAAAAGGCCTTCAAGGATTTTAAGAAATCTTTACGTATTTTAAGGAATTTTAAAGTTTTTTGTGGAATTCTAAAGGAATTTAAGAAGCTTGTAAAAACAGTAAGTAATTTTGATATTTTAAAAATGATTTTGAAGAATTTTAATAGTCCTTATAGAATTAAAAAAAATTTCAAGTCATTTTTGATTTTTAAAAGATTTTGTGAGATTTTTTATTTCAAGAGTTTTTTTTAGAGATCTTAATGCACTTTAGGGAATTTAAAAGAATTTAACGAGATTCTGAAAATGTTTTATGGAATTTTAAAGGATTACTGGAAATTTTAAGAGATTTTTAGGAATTTAAAAAGATTTTGAAGTTTTTTGAGGAATTTAAAGTACATATTTCAAAGGATTTTGAGGAATTTTAAAAAGATTAGTGAAAATTGAAGGAATCTCATGAAATATTAACAAATTTGAAGGGATTTCGTGGAATTTTAAGATGTTTCTAAGAATTTCAAGAAATTTCAATGAATTTTAAGAGATCTTTTCAAAAGTTCTTGTACATTCGAGAGATTTTTACGAATGTTAAATATTGTGAAGTGATATTAAATTTCAAAATATTTACAGTGATATTATACGAAATTTTTGAAAAATTTCAATAGTATTATTATTGAAAATTTATACGTATTTTTAATACTTTTCTGTCAGGGAAATTTGTTTGAAAGTCAGGGAAAAGTCAGGGAAATGTTAGGGAAATTAAAAAGTTGAATCTTGTGTCCACCCTGGTTCAAAAATGTATGTCCATCTTATCTATATATCTGTCTATCTATTTATCCATCTATCTATCTATTTAATTATTTATCTATCACACTTGTAATAACTAGGCATTTTTTTAAACTATTACAAACTATTTCGATCCTAAAAAAAGATAAACAACCTGAATTTTGAACAAGTGAGATTGGAATTGTTTTTTGATCGTAGAAGAGATGAATGGTAAGAACTGTGATAGTAAAAGCATATAAGAAGGCTTACTATCACCTTTGCACTTGCACATTTCTCGTGGGAAAATCAACCGATATTCAATTTTTCAACCTTCGCTTATTACATGGGAGGAGCTCGGTGACTCACTAGGTCTTGCATTTCTTCAGATACGAGGGTTTTGATGGAGGAATATATATATATATATATATATATTCAGTTTCTCCATTTATAGTAATACCTTCATTTCTGCTACCTATTTACACTTGGCAAAAATGAACATATTTTGAGAGAAATGAGATACTTATATCAGATATTTATCTTACATTCGTACTTCATGCTTAGAACCTGAACGAATATATGCGAGACTTGTTTATTAGTTTTCCTTTTGCGATTAGAGTCAGTGAAACGAGGATACTTTTATGTCTTGGCTAAATAGGTGACGCAAATTTACTTTGAATTATTTGATATGTTTGCAGCAGGTTTAGAGATTCCCGTGCAGAAATTTTGATAGGATTTTGACAGGGTCCTGGTCAGTTTTCCCTACTTCTGATTTGGTCCTAATCAGGTTAACTAGCAAGGCCCACACAAGGCTTGTAAGCCTTAGGCAGAATATTGCTCTACTTAAGGAAAACTGGCCAGGGGCTTGTCAGTTTACCCAAAAAATACCCTAGTAAATGCCCTACATAGAAAAAACTGGTCAATACCCCGTCAGGATTAAAAAACTATTCTGCGGAACCATTATTAACAATATTTGATTATTAAATTATTTAATTTTCTAAAAAAAGTCCTATTATAAAAAAGGTGTATAATTATATAGAAACAATAAGTGATTTTAAGAAATTTTTAAAGAATTTCAAAATAGTTCACGAGAGTTTCAAAATTTTAGAATATTAAAATTTTTTTTTAAGTATTTGAGGGGATTTTAAATGATATTAAAGAATTTTAAAGGATTTTTAAAAGATTTCAAGTGATTTTAAGGAATTTAAGTAGATTTCAAAGAATTTTAAGTGATTCTAGGGAATTTAAAAGGATTTTCCAAAGAATGTAAGGATTGTTTCAGAGCTTTCACAAGATTTAAAAAATTATAAGGTATCGTAAAGGACTTTAAGAGATTTTAAGTGGTTTTATAGGAAGTTTTAAGCAATTTCAAGATATTTCAAGTGATTTTAAAAAGTTTCTAAGCAATTCCGAAAAAAGATCATAATACTTTCAGGACTTTCAATTATTTTAAAATATTTGTGAATATTGTAAAGGATTTTTAATAAAGTTAAAAAATGTCAAAGGATTTGAAAAGAATATGAAAAAATTAAAGAATTTTCAAGAAATTTCAAAGTTTCAAAATTTTTAAGTAATTTGTCAATAAAAAAGTTTTAGTATTCTTTAAAATTTGTTAAACCTCTTGAAATTTACTGAAATTACGAAAAACTTGTAATTTTTTTAAATCTCTTTAAATCTCTAGTTATTAAACATTCTGAAAATAATATATCTATAAAATATAGTTTAATAATAATTTTCATGAAAACCTGTTTAAAGTTCCTAGAAATATATTTTTCCGTGTTTGTCAACAATGGGAAGTTAAAAAATTTTAATCTTTAAAATTCCTTATAGTGTCAAGGAAGAACGCAATGATGTTTTGTTCACTTTATACGGAACTCTCTAGGAATCGCATGTTTCTCCCGATTTTATAGTCGGGAAGTGCCATGGAAATGAAAGGTAATTGTGGGTTATCGATACGATATCGCAAATCAAAATGGATCCGAATGCTAATATTGCAGAGCGACATTCTAAGCTGCTCTCTCGGATAAACGAGAGCAGGAGTGTCATTGGCACGTTAACTTTTACTTTCGACGGTATGTTGTTCTTATACCGGCATATTGTTGGTTCATGATGCTAAGCCGATAAATAGGCAAAAATGACCATTACGAGAAAAATTTTGCGTGTTCCTATTGTAGCTAGGATAAGATTTTGCCTCCTTGCACTGATTATTGTATAAATCTATATGTCTATTGTAATATATATTATTTTTGATGCGAGAAGTGGATTTCCGTTTTGAGAAAACTTTTTCGAATAATCAATCTAAATGTTTTTATCACTTGCACTTTAAAAATATAGAACTTTAAAAAGAAACTATTCCTGGTAATTTCCTTAAATCATTTGAATTCTTAAAAATCCTGTAAAATTTCTTGAAAATCCTTTAAATTTTCTAAAATCCCTTAAAATCTCTTTAAATGTAAATAAGTTACATAAATCACTTATGAATAAAAAACTAATTCAAATCTTTCTCTTGAAATAAGTCGCAGTATATATAAAGAATTATTTTCCCAACTTTAATATTTAGTATTTCTCAGGTGTTCATCGGTTCCTTTGGCAAGATTCGAAAGTACGTTTTACCATATTTTATATGTACATTGTACATAGCACATGTTCAAACGAGGTATGAAAGCCTAAATAGATATATTGCAACACCTCAGATATAATAGTCACGTAGGTATGATTAGCCGGTGGCAAATTCGTGACATGGCAAGAAATAGAATTTTAATATTATTCCATCGTAAAAATATTTCACTTTGAAAAACTGGAACAATATCTGATTTCTTAAATGTGAATCGTGAAAAATGAATTGACTGATTCAAGTGAATGCGAGTAAGCGGAACTTTTATGCTAATAATTTGCAGGCGACGAGAGTGCATATAATTACGTTCGATATAGAAAGTGAATTTCATTGAATGACTTTGAAACTAATTATCATTCGCGTAAAGAATTTGATGCTCGGTTTGTTGCATTGCAATAATCAAACACTTAGTGAGATGCTTTTTATTCGACCTGCTTTTTTTTGTTTTCTTTTTAGTTCTTATTTGAACCATGAAATGTTTTTTTACGTTCTAAGACTATCTTAATAGTGTATATTTGTGTATATTTATTCAGATCATTTAAAACCTTTATTAACCTTTGCAATTTTTGTTTGTGAAATTTTCATTTTTTTTTTGTTAAATCTAATATTCATAACTAGAAATATCTAGAAAATTTGTTTAAATCCCTCAAAGTCTTTTTAATTCCCTTGAAATTATAAAAAAAAAAACTTTAAAATCCTTTAAAATAAAATAAATCAGTAAAAAATTGGATAAACTTAAACAAGAAAAATAATGATATCTCATAAATTGCAAAAAAGAACAATTATTAAAGTAAAATTTGTAAGAAACTCATTGTAACATTGTCATTTAAAATTTTTTATTATTTTCGTAAAAACTGTAATAAAAAAATGTCGGTATATTAATTGAAAAAAAAATACATGTTTCCTTATTTTCTAAGTACAAAGACATATTTCAAATTTTTCATAGGCTTGAGAAACTATTTAAAATTTCCTTCTTCTAACATCAATGAACAATATTACTTTTATTTTTTATTTCGATTAGATTGGTGTTGTAATGATTTTTAATTTCACATTAGTATTCATTGAGTTAATGACATTTTCTCTTAATGTAAGTATACCATGTTTAAGTAGTTATCGATTGCCATATATATTAGCTATTTACATGTAATTATTGTATTTCCCGTTTGAGTATTTGACGTGCTGCGAGATTCACAAAAGTCTTGCATAATAATCAAGCGACGAGGTGGACATAATACATGAGTAAATGTAGAAATTGATTTTACCCGACGCAATACTTTCCCATTAAAATTAAAGAAGGCATTGTTAAAATTCAATGAAAAATACCTGTTGAGCAATAACGAATACAGAAAAAGACCAATTTATACTTTCAAAATATGCATAATTAAGTAACATTCAACACATAATTACAGTTAATTCAATGTATACATACATTGAAATAATATTAGTTATAAATATTTTTAAATAATTGAAACTCCTGAAAGTATTATAATCTATTTTCGGAATTCCTTAATAAATTTTAAACTCACTTGAAATCTCTAGAAATCGCTTTAAACTTCCTATAAAACGACTTAAAATCTCTTAAAATCTCTTATTGTTTCTATATAATTAATACCTCTTTTTTATAATAGGACTTTTGTTTATAGAAAATTAAATAGTTTAATAATGAAATACTGAGAATAATGAATCCGCAGAATAGTTCTTGGGATGCTAACCAGTTTTTCCTAGGTGGAGTATTTAGTAGTAAATTTTTTGGTTAAACTGACAAGGCCCTGGCCAGTTTTCCTTAAGTAGGGCAATATTCTGCCTAATCTTTACAAGCCTTGTGTGGACCTTGCCAATTAACCTGATTAGGGTCACATCAGAAGTAGGTATTAAATTTCGATGAAAAAATAAATGAAGATGTTGCATCCTCATTCTTTGTTGTTTGCCCATTTTCTCAGTTAGTGCTTGCGAATGAGTCATCGTCTATCATCTTCACTTTTGAACACATTATATTAGAACAAAAAAATGTCTAATAGGCACGCATTTACGCGTTAACGTCACGTTCTCAAATTATACCTGAAAGGAATTTTATTCCCTGCACGAAGAGGCAGTGTATAATTATTATCATACAACCAGTATAATCATTTATATGAAAAAGAGTTCTCTCATCGATTTCGTGGAAGACTGGTATTGAAAGTGAATTTACGGTGAAATTACGATTGATATAGTGATGCTGAAACGAAATAATTACCTCCGGCATTATCAACGCTTGATATAACTTAAGATCGATGACCTTTATTTCTTAAACGGGAATATACATATAACTATTTCCTATTTCTTATTTTATGAAAATCATAAGCTGTATTTATTGCAACTGTTAAAATATTTTATCTGATGCTCTGGTATACATATGATACAAAGAAGTTAAAATCCGTTATCAAGAACAGTGCATCTTTTACAAAAGCCTTTACGACATTTGTGAAGTGTAAACGTTGTGAAAACTTTTGTTACACTTTCCTAAAAGTAGATTATTTAGTGCAAAGCATTTTTAACCGGTGTAATTACTTAACGGCTTCCATGTAACTGTATATAATATGCATTCATACGTGCATCGCGAAATGTCTTCGCCACGAGGACTTGCTGATTTATGGCATATCATATACACGCACGTGCAAACTCAATTTTGTGGCCGCTCCGATATGAAATTCAGATTGATAATCACAAGATCCTTATTTTAGATTAAAAAGATGTCAATATTAAAATAAGAAAATGAAAATAAGAAATTATAGCGTATTTTAAATAAGAAAATGGGTCAGTAAAACAATTTTGCAATAAGCATTTAACTTTCCTAAATTCCTCTATGCGGCAGAGTGATTAACTTCTCGACTTAAGTACATCACATCTCTCTTAATTTGAATCTATTAATATTGTGAAGAAAAAGAAAATTAACATAATTTTTACGACGAGAAGGCTATCATACTTATTTCCGATAAGACTCTTCTATAAAGACAGGAATTTCCTCGACCGGCTTTGCATTCCTGAGTGAGTGGCGGACGCCTCTATGACGTTGTCTTTCGTCGCGAAAGTAAAACGTGACTCGCAAGACAACATTCATTAACAATAATTCTATTATCATTATGATGAAGCTATACATATATGATATAAAAAGCGGAGAAAATGCGCCGCTTTTGCTTCGATACGGTTCTACAGTCTAATTTAAAACAGAGCTGAACGCAGAAAGTATTTCAGTTACAATTATAATTACAAATTAAAATCATAAATTAAATCTATAAATTAAATTCATAATTGCTTCGTACGTTGATAAGTAGGTAAAGTATCTTATAAATTATTTAACATCAACCGTTTTCGTATACTCTACATTATAAATAGACTAACAGAAACTTATCTGGATTCACCCGGGATTTTAAGATATTAAGATTTCAAGGAATTTGAAAAGACTCAATGTTTTTTCAAAATTTCAATAAATTAATTTAAATGAAAATACAATAAAATTTCAGAAAAAGAAACGAAAGGATTTACAAAACAAAACATTAATTTGATAAAATAAAATTAATAAAATAAAACAATTTTATTAATCCGAATAAATGTTCTATACACTGAGAAAAAAATATTCGAAAATCAAATAAACGTATATTTGTTATAGAGCCAACTAAAAAATATCTTTGAATTAAATAAAATTTATTTGATTCAAAGATATTTTTTAGTTGGCTCTATAACAAATATACGTTTATTTGATTCAAATAAATTTTTTTTCTGGGTGTAATAATACATTAATTATTACTTATTATTATTTAGGTTTTGGCCTGACTGTAGCAGATTCAAGATGTGGAATCTTAAGTTATTCTGAAGAAATTGCAGTCTGATTACACTTGCCTTTTCTTTCTTAACTTTTCACTTTTTGGTCTGTTGAACTTTCTTTATATGATATTTCTACTATACATGGCCATGAAATGCATACTCTCTAAACTTGAAACAGTAAAAAATAAGTGAAATTTCACTGATTCCCATTAAAATTCCATTGATTCTCAGTGACTGTTTTCTCACGATTTTAATCAGTGAAAAATCTACTGGAAAATAATGAAAAGTTAATAAGGAACGAACAAAACCGCATCACGACATTGCAGATAGGTAGTTCGACTGATCTCATCCTATAAATATGAATATCCTCAGGATGTTTGCACTCGCCAACGCGGTGCGAATTCCATGGGATCCTCTGGAATGAATAAAATATTCTTGCGTTATCGGGTCGAGGAATTCCACGTGGCCACCTCTCCCTTTTGTCGCTACCCACGACTTCCGATAGGCGACTCGTCTATCATTATCAATTGCAATTCACACGATTGCAGATTGCAGCAACAATAAATAGGCTGCACGTTCGTCAAAGTCAAACAGGCGGTCAGCGAACCTTGCATTATTACCTGTTGGTGCATGGTGTGTCGTTAACCTAGATTATTGGTAAACATTTATGTCAGCCTTCTCATTATGTTGTTATTATGAAAGACGAATGAGTATTCAATGGAAAATTCTTGCCGCTTGCGAGATATCTGCAAACGACCCTGTGTTTCCGCGATAATGACGGAAAAACGTAAAGACCCATTTTCCGTCTCTTGTCTTTAGAATTGACTTCACGCAGAAAAAAAAATCTGTTGAATCTACACAAAAATCTGTAGATTCAACAGAAAATTTTTCTTGGATTTACAGATAAAATCTGTTGAAACTACACAAACATCTGTAGTCTACACCCAGAAAAAAAGTTTGTTTGAATCAAATAAACGTATATTTGTTATAGAGCCAACTAAAAAATATCTTTGAATTAAAGAAAATTTATTTGATTCAAAGAAATTTTTTATTTGAATTAAGTAGAACATTTTTTTGAATCAAATAAATTTTATTTAATTCAAAAATATTTTTAGTTGGCCCTATAACAAATATACCTTTATTTGATTCAAATAAACTTGTTTTCTGGGTGCAGATAAAATCTGCAATTGCAACTTGGATCGACGTTTGTCCTTGTGCGCGGATAAACTCATTTAAATTATTGCTAATCTAGAATTTTGTCTACAGAGCGAAAAGTTGTTTAATTTAAGTTATACAATACATTTTATACAACTGGCAATTATAAGCCGCGCGATTAATTTTTCGTTTTTGCACACCTTTGCTAGTAAAAAACATAATTTCAGGAATCTCCAGCATAAGTTTCATAAAATTCCTTAAAACGCCTTTATTAACTTTGAAAAGTGAAATTCCTTTAATTTCCGTAAATTCATTTCATATTCCTTAAAATTACTCAAAGTCCCATGAAATCTGATTAAATCTCTTAAAATTTTTGAAAATTCACTGAAATTTCGTAAGATCCCTTTAATTCCTTAAAAGTCTTTAAAATCACTAAATCCCTTAAAATTATTAAAAATCCCATGGAATTTTAAATGAAATCTCTGGAAATTATTTAAAATTTCATACAATTTCATAAAAATCCTTTAAAATTCATAAATTCCTCGAAATACATATATATTAAATATCCTTTACTCATTATCTTGACACTTGTCTGTAGTGTGCCAGTCGGATACGTTAAATGCAATCCAGTAATACCTAATATAATACTGTAATGCTTAAGAAAAACTGTTCTATATTTCGCTCGACCTGATAAAACCGCAAGAATATCAATGAACCGTCGCGTAAGTCGGACTCTGCTCGCATTACAAATAGCCTGGACGTAATATCAGCCCGTAAGCTATAAAATCTACAAATCCAAGTGTCGAGAACTGTTTCAATTCAACTTATCTACTAATACAGTATAAAAAGTCAAAAATGGAAGGAAAATAATTCATACTAAAACCGATATACATATTGAGACTAGCTATATGGAAATAGGATTGTAATCTTATTACTGTTAAGAATAATTTACATACTTGAAACATGAACGGTGAAGTAACTGTGTCTATAGAAAATAAATAAATAGAAATGATTTATTTTTCATAACTGTTTACGACCTTCTTAATTTCATTGCTTCGGGAATTTAAAGTATTTTAAAAAAGTTATTGGGGTTTATGGAATTCTAGGGAATTTCAAGAGATTAGACGAAATTTCTTTGGATTTTCTGAAATTTTAAGGGATTTTACGAAAATGAACGAAATTTTTTGGGATTTTACAAAAGTATAATATTATACATATTAATAGTTTGAGAGAATATTGAATATTGAGTTTAGAAATGTTTGTAACTTGTCCGTAAAGTTTTGAGATCAAAGACGTAATAAATTATGATTAGTTTAATGAACCGTAATTTAAGAAAATATAAAAAGCGATGGCACCTAGTATATTCTTGCGACACTTGTTTTGCGAAACCGCAAAGTACTTCATGTATCTCGTCATGAAAAATAACTCGCTCATTGTCTTTCAGTGATAATTATACCTACACACGAATAATATATGCCACCATGTTCTTCCTATTTAAGCGAGAACCGCGTAAGATTCGATGTAGGAGTACACAGGAAGGTGATTAACATAATCTGAAAGAGTCATGCAATCTAATCGAATCCTCCTAACACGCTACATGTAATCATTTTGCGGAGAAGATCCAAGTATTGAACCTCCTACCGAAGTCATGAAATCCTTTAAAATTCCATGAGGAAAATTTACATACTTTAAAATCACTTTAAAATAATTAAAATTTCCTAAAATTCTGACACACCATTTAAAATCCTTTTAAATTCCACGAGAATATTTATAATTCCTTAAAATCTCTTAAAATTCTTACAAGTTTCTTAAAATCCTTTATAATTCCACGAAAAACTTTTAAATCCCTTAAAATACGTAAAAAAAACTTTTATAATTTTTGAAAGCGTTTCAAAATTCCTTAAAATTCCACAAAATTTTTAGAAAATCATAAAAATCTCGTGAAATCCTTTACAATTTCTCAAGGCACTTTAAAATTCCTTAAAATTCTTTGAATTCCATAAACTTCTTTAAAAATCTCTTAAAATTTCATGAAGTCCTCTTAAAATTCAACTAAATCTTTGAAATATTATACAAATCTCTTGTAATTCCTTTAAATTTCTATAAACCTCTTAAAATCTTTTATAATTATTGAAAATCTCTTGATATCATTAGAAACCGAAAGAATTTCAAAGAATGTCTGGAAATTCTTTATAATCCGTCGAAATCCTTGGAAAGTTTCTAAAATCTGTTAAATAAACTATAAAATCTATATACGCAATACGACAAAAATAACATAATTAGCATAAATGTCAATTTTTATTTTCCCTGACAACTACTCGCATTTCCCTGACATTTCTCTGACTTTCCTGACAAAATTTTTTTTCCCTGATTTCCCTGACTTCTTTGACATGTGGCCACCCTGAACATAATTTTTCTGTTTTGAAAAAAAAGCGTAGATGTGACTGAAGAAATCGTTTAGCATAAAAGAGGAGATAGAAGCAACAGAAAGAGAAGCAGGTTCGAATAAAAAGTAAGTAGTTATGGTGTCGCGTCGCGACCTCCTTTGCTTGATACCGTTCGAATCGCATACAACTGGGCAAGGCAGACACTTTTCGTCCTTTCGTCGAGCAAAATTATACGCGTGGAATGCGGGTACCCTTGATAACTGGCATCGAACCAGAAACTTGCCTTTAATATCTAATACCTAATAATGATAATAATAATTAATACCAGAAGCGCTCTCATCTGCTTTATTATATCATTCTGCCATTGATAGACATGCCTCTGATTAAAAGACTCGCGAATTCCTCAGTAACTGATACACCGAGACTGAATAATAGCTACTTTCGAACTCGATCACGTCGCAGAAAGAGTGTTGAACTCGTTGAATGAGAAGTAATTGAGAGTTTGATGAAAAAGTGGATTTATAGAAAACCAAGGTAAATGTTACACTTTTCCTCAATGCGGAAATTACAGCTGAATAACAATTAAAATCAATCCATAAAAATTCGAAAAATTAAGACATTAAGATAGGTTTCAACGTATTTATTTAAATCTTTGAAAATTGTTATCTTAATACTCTTAAATTCATTCATAAAATAAGTTTATAAATCTTGGTTGTTATTCCTCAAAGTTCTCAATATCTTCAATACAGTTGACTCTGACTATAGAATAAAGTGTACGGTTAGTCAGAGTTGACTCTAATATATTAATATTATATATAGATATATATAATAAGATATATATAATATATCTAATATATTTCAGATATATTATATATATATAATATATCTAATATATTTCAGCTTAATATTAGACATTTTGAATCTCATACGCTAAAAAAATGTACAAATTGGCTAGATCGTTTGTTTGGATTCGAAATTCGAAGGTGCGTCGGGAATGATAATTTCTCTGACTCTCACGCGCTTCATTGGATTGTATTCACTGCGCAGTTTGCGAAAACAACGATTGCTGAAATATTGACGTGCCCGCGAACATGAAGCCGCGTGTCATATTGAAAAACCGATTTATCGCCATGTGCGACTCGGCTGTCGGTCTTCCTTTCACCAAAGTGACTCTCAACTTGGGCTGAATATTCCTGAGATATTGAGATCGGTATAACATAGAATAGGAATGCTCCTGCGGTGATTTTATTATGACGTAATCCACCTGCTACGTGTGCCCCCTGCGACTCTGGAATGTTCCAGCCGGCTAAGAGCAACTGCTTTCAGCCGATCCATCTATGAAACGCTGCTGTTCTTCCAAGCTTATTTGTCCTAAACTACAACTTCCTTTTTGCAAAAATGTCACTCCGATCTCGTATATTGTCTTCAGCCTCGTCAAATACGTACTGAAAGCACAAGATTACGGGAATTTATAAGAATTTAAAAAATTTTTTTAAATTTCAAGGATTACAGGGGTTTCTTAAAAGAGTTCAGTTCCAGATATTTCTATAGATTTCACAAGATTTTAAGAAATTCCAAATGATTGTAAGGAATTTCAATGGATTTCAAAAATATTCAAAAGAATTTAGGAAATTACGAAAGACTTTAAGATATACAAAGTAATTTCAAGGAATTTTAATTAATTTGAAGAGACTTCAAGTGATTAATTAATTAATTCCAAGGAATTCTAAGGGATTTCATTTGATTTTATGTAATTTATAATGTCCTATAAAATTTGGCTTCAATAGTACCCCTAAAATTCCGCACGTATTTGATAAATTAGGATATTTGATAAATTAGGATTATTTTCGAAGCAGAATTTCTGAGCGGACTGAAAACATGTGAGAATTTTGTGCCATCTAGAGGCATTCCAGTCACCTCAGGTGTCACACAGGCCTCCTCGGCGAATACTACCAACACAACAAATTGAAATTTGTGTTGATTTTATGAGAATTCACTTTAGTTTAGTTTAATTTAGTATAAAATTTATAAATTTATATGTAGGGTTTACCTTTTCTTCCATCCCGAACTGAGCAGGATCGTTTCAAAAGGCACAATTGTTTCTACAGTAAAATCATTGCCTAATATAAGATACAAGTTGTTTCTAAAACTCTCGTTTGGATCTCGATCTTCTTCATTATCCATTCGATAGATGACACTTGCTTGAATGTCTCTCGAAAAATCTATGTGAACTAGAAAGAGTCTAAAAGAAAATTATGTGTCAATTCTACTAATCATAATTTTATTTCCTATTTTGTTCTTACCTATAATGTAATCTGGGATCGTTTGTGACAAATTTTAAACATCCGCCTCCGTCGAAAGCAAAATCTTCGTTGAACTCGAGATAATTCAATCCCTCTAGAGCTTTTGCTCTAAAAGTCACTCTTTGGCCCTTGACTCTCATAACATCGAGCCGAGTTTCGTAAAAATATATCTTTTCTTTTTTCACTTTATCCTTCTTTGGAATATTATCTTCTTTTTGAAGATTATTATCCTCGGCTGGTATATTATTGTCTTCCTCGATAATATTTTTGTCGACTATTTTGAAGTACCTCGAAGGTAGAATGACTTGATGTTTTTGATTATTTAAATTATAAAAGGGGTTTCCAGAACTTTCTCCACTACTTGATTTTTGTTCTTTGTATGAAATCTAGAAAAAAAATTTCAGTCTAAATCATCGATAAATCTTACATTTTTCCAGTCATTGTCTTTATTGATCTTACCATTCCACAACGATAATAATTTTTTCCTCTTCCGCGACAGAATGAGGAAACAAAAGACTCCCTTTCAAAAATCGGGACGTGTATGTAAAGATATGGCATTAATTGTGCCCAGAATATATCTTCTATTTTGTAGAAATACGGCGATCCAAAATATTCGTGGGTCCAACCGTGAGCGAAAATTGCGACTGAGAGTCCGTGCTTGCGAATCTCTTCTAATGCCTAAAAAGAAATAATAATAATAATAATAATAATAATAATAACAACAATAATAATAATATATTTCTTTGATTACTTTTTTTGAAATATTAAAGCTACTAGCAGAAATGACGCCCTGAAAAATTTGGTTTCAATAGTTTCAAGGATATAGACGCCTATTCGGAACAAACATACACATAGACATTTAGCTTTAAATATATATAGATCTTTTCTTACAAATGCGGAATTAAATCCTCCACCTCCAGGACATCCTCTTCCCCAAACATCGAGACCAACATAAACATCCCTTTCCCTATTTTCTTTTCTAGCTATTGCTAAACTATGTGCAAGTCCTGTCGTTGTCCAGTTGTAATTTAAAAATATGCCATCGCAGCTTGAAAAATAACATCTAAAGCAAAATATTCAAAATTCTATTCAGTATTTACTGTTAAATACAGTCGACTCTGACTTATCGAGCACTAGCTAAATAAAGTGTGCTAAATAAAGTTCGCGAAATAAATCAGAGAGTCAACTGTATGATCAAGAGTAATAGAATAAACAAATAGGTCTTACAAGTTTTTATCATTGAGCTGATTTTGAAAATGAAGTTCTCCAGTGCAAGTGACACTATCATACCAGATAATTTCAGAACCCTCAAGTTCTTCGTGAATCCGGTCGGTTAAAAATCTAACGAAGTATAACAGTTTGTTGACATCCTCCTGTTTAATCGCGTTTTCCACGTTTAAAAACCAGCCTTCAAAATTGTAAAACTTAGCAATTTGGACCAAAGCGTTGGCGAATTTTTCAGTTTCCTCGGTTGACGCGAAAACCTTTTCCCAGACTTCAACTCCGAAATGTTGTTCTGTTATTAATGTGCCCAAAATTTTGACACCATGTCTGTGTGCAGCATTTATCCAACCGTATGGTGGAATTGTGACTAGATGATGGCTGAAGTATATAAATGTGTCTATCACACTCCAATTGTAAAAAATGTAAGAGTGGTAAGCGTCGGATCCATCAATAAATCTGCAAAAAATAATTTTTAAAGATCTTGTATGAATTAAAGAAATATAAAATACTAGCAGAATTTTTCCTGGCGTTGCTCAAGATTTCAAGAGATCTCAAGTGAATTTAATAAAGTTCAAGGAATTTTAAAGGATTGAAAAAGATTTTAAGGATTTTCAAAAGATTTCAAAACATTTTAAGGGATTTCGAACAAGTTGAAGAAAGTGGAAAAATTACTAATTGACTCACTGATTGAATTGTCAAATATAAGACTACTTATTCACTTAGTCAAATTCTTATACTAATTCAGATTGAGAGAATTTGTAAATTATAATGCGCAGGGTGGCCACAAGATTCAATTTTTTCATTTCCCTGACTTTTCCCTGACATGTGGCCACCCTGATGTGTTAAAGACTTGGAAGTCTAAATAATATTGAAACATAATTAGAGTGTTAGAACATCTTTTGAAATTACCTATCCTCGAGATATCCACCTCGCATGTCATGACAACAAATCGTCTTTGGTTGCTGGTCCCTATCTAGTTTATCCAGCTTTTCGTTAAAAGTTTCTGCATTTTCAGCTGAAAAAACATACTCAGCGCTCTCTCGTAATTCCACGGTATCTGGCCAGGGCGTCAAATTATCCAAATTGAAATAAAGTTCCTCAAGTGTCTTGAAAGGTCTTGCGACTCGAGCTAGTGTTTCTGCCTCCATGATTTTCATCTAACTGCACTTGCCTACTTGTCCTAGTTTATAAATAGTCAAGTTGTACAAAGGTTTTCATCATTGACACCCAAGAAACAATTCCGGGAAAATAAATATCTAGAGCACCGATATCTTCTCCTACGACCGGAACTTGAATATCTCAGTTTCATAGAATTTCTCATGTGGTTCTTTACCGGCGGATATTATAGAAGTTGTATCAGCCTCTATGATTTCCTCCTTATCTATAACAAAGAAATGATAACAAAATGACAACAAGTGGTTTATAATAGAGTTGATACTGTTGATAGTCGAGGTTGTAGATTCAAGACCTTCAAGACCTAATGTGAGGTTATGTCTTGGTTTATTTCATTTATTTGAAAGATTTGAAAACACGATTCGGATTGAAACTCTAACTTCATTTTATTTAATATTATTTAAAGTATTTTGAACCAATGTAGAGAATAAAGTCAGCTTTTCTGTTGGGAGATATATATATATGTATATATACTCAAATTTTAAATACATACTTTTGAGTGAATTATACTTACGTGAAGAATTCTTTCAGGATCATAGCTAGCCTTAGGATATTTTTTAAGTAGTTGTTTTCCTTGATTTTTACGTCATTCTCTGTGATTCATTTTAAAAGCTGGAAATTACAACTGAGCTGTAAACATTCCATTTTCATTTTCCTACATAGGTATAGATGTATCAAAAGAATATAAACACATGCACGTGTGTAACGATTCCAAACAATTCTTGGATGTATGTGTAGAGTTTTTAGTGAGTAATATTACCGAGGTAATATTCCCGTTCTCGGTAACGTTAAAATAAATTACCTTACAATTTATGAGAATTTATTTTTTTTAATTTGTATCATTTTTTATCATTTTTTATCATTTTTTATTTTTCATTTCTAGGGGGGAAAAATCCTCCCCTTGGTGTCCCCCCTGGATACGGTCATGGATTATCGACGGCCCTGAGACTGCTCACTGACTTTCCGTTGGAGAAATTCTGCCGTTGGCTGAAATTTGAATCGCGCGCCAAATTTTGATCAATGGAAGCACACATCGGCAATCGGCTAGAGAAATACTGCCATTGGTCAAAATTTGGCGCGCAATTCAAATTTCAGCCAACGGCAGAATTTTTCCAACAGAAAGTCAAGGAGCAGTCTCAGGGCCGTCGATAATCCATGACCGTAGCCAGGGGGGGGGCACCAAGGGGGATTGTTCCCCCTCTAAATGAAAAATAAAAAATATTTCTGTAGTAAGAATATAGTTAATGTTAAAAAAATGCTAATTCTCATAAATTCTCGTTAATTCTCTTAAATTACGTAAGTTACGGTAACGTTCTTTTGTTACCTTATCCAATTTTAAATTACCGAGAATTTTCGAACCCTAGGCACAGTTTATACAGTTGCGACACTTCAATGGGAAATGTGTTCCACCGACGCCATATTGCCGATAGTACAGATACCGCGAAATTTGAAATTCGTATATATATATATATTGCTAGATTTATACGGACTGTATTTATACAAATTTAATATATAAATAAAAAATTGTGAAGGAAATTTGTAGAAAATTAATTTGATGTTTAATAATAAATATACAGAGGATATAGATTAGTCGGGTACCGTGAAAGTACAAAAAATAAATACGCATTGTATCAAAATATCATTTATTACAAATAAATCAATATATAATTTCCATTTAAAACTATTTGCAGTCTGTTTTTAAAATATATTGCATTTTATGATATTTATCTCAAATAATACTTTTTCTGAAATAAAAATTATTTCAATTATTGTAACGCACTTACAAATTATAAAAATATAACACTTTTTTTTAATTCTTACATATTATCAGAAGTAGTTAACGCAAACTATACAAGTATCAAATGCATTGCACTTACTTTTTCAACACCATATTATTTATAGCTCACAAATGATCTTTTTAGGAATTTTAAACTCTGCCATTTGTTCTTAAAATATATTAAGAGTATTTTTTAATCGAACTATTATTAATAAATTTTTCCTAACTATATTTGCATTTTACAATTTTTATCTCAAATAATACTTTTTCTGAAATATAAATTATTTCAATTATTGTAACGTACTTAATTATAGAAATATCACTTTTTTTTAATTCTTACATATATTATCACAAATGGCTTAATTTAACACAAACTACAAGTATCAAATCCAAATATCACAATGGATTAATGTAGGTTTAAAGCAAATATTATGTCAAGTCAATGTAACTATTAATTGTGATTAAGAATAATTTGTTTAGCGTGACCTTTCTGTTGTCTGAAATTTCTATTTATGAATTTCAAAGTATAAAAAAAGCGTACTCGAGCAAATAATTTAATCAGATAGTCATGAGGAAAATCTTTGCAAGGGTGTTCAAAATGTACATTTTGAAATAGGTTTGCGAATGACTGAAGTATGCGTTCATTTTTAACTAAATCATAAAATCGTTCAAAGAATAGATTTTCAAGCTGTTCTAAATACAAAACAAATTCAGGGCTGGGAATGCATAATCTTCCAAATAAATTATCGTCCGAGATGTCATAAGCGCGATAATAACAGTAAATGGTATTCTGATTTAAATCTGCTCCAGCTTTGAAATAATCACTGCAAACACTGCAGGAATGCTGCTGCAGACATTTTTTTGCTAAGAAGCCACAAACAAATGTAAATACATTTTTTTCTGCTAATTCAGTACATTGAAAGTCGTGAATATCTTTGATTAAAATATTTCGTAGAAAGTTGTGTTCCTTGTTTTCTTCTTCAAATTGAAAGGTGTGAATCTCATGATTATTTATTTGAGAAAGTTTCATTAAAGTATTACCGTAGTCTTCTATACAATTACCAGTGGTCACATTTGAATAGTTGATAAAAAAAAGTTTCTTGTAGGCGTTAATAAACTGTAAAGAAGTTGGATTCAATGCATTTCCATTTAAAGCTCTTACCATACCGAAAAATATCTCCAATGGGTCTTGATTCAAATGACGAGTTAATAAATATTTGAATCCAACATCTTTCAATCGATCCCATAAGGATTGTATAGAGTGAATAGTTATAATCCAACCATTTTTACATGTAAGAGTATTTGTTACATCTTTGTAACTCCCATTATCAATTTTTTTAAAAACTTTAAGATTTGATACAAAAGTGCTCATACTATTCAAAAATGTTACTTGAAACTCTGAACCTGTATAAGCTTTCTTATGCTCTTTACAACTGTAAAGAGAAGATGAATTGCACATATCAAATAGATTATCGAAATTGCGAATAAATTTAGATGTCACTAACGCTTCCTCGGGTAAAGCTTTTAACGTTACGAATAGCTCTATAGATGATGCTACACTTCTGCTTATAACTTGAGTAGCGTATTTAACTTTCATTCGGTTGAAATTAGTAGGGTATACGTGACAATCAGTAAGTTTTGGTGCAGGCGGATTTTGCATTTTTTTGCCCATCTCATAAACAGTTTTGACATAGTCCCAAGAAGTAAATGTATCGTCAACAAAAAAATGACTAGCCAATAAATTATTTCTCGTAGCTTTGATCAAATGAGGCACATCAAATATATAAAAATATTCTTCTCCGTCTATTTCAAAAGATGAGTTTTCAGTAGTCACTTTAAGAGAATGAGCTAATTGCACAAAATTTGAACCCATGTCACTAACCACAGCTACGACCTTAAGCCCTATTTCTCTTGCTTTACGAATGCATTCAACAACGTTATCTCGAATATTAGTAAAAGAACATTGGGTATGAAGTAAATTATAAAAAACTTGTTGTTTCCACGATTGGTTGATCCCTCGAAGCATTCCTACCATAGCACTGCACGCTGGTTTCATTTTCTTTCCATCACCACAATCCTCTAAACCAATAACTGTATCTTTATTTGCATCATAATTTAAAAATGCTTTTAACGACATTTCATCCATGCATAAGATACAGTACTTATCACAATCTTTTATATTATCCACTTTCAATTTCAGTGCTTCAAATATATTTTTGTTAACCCCTGGTCTCAGCTTTACTTTTCTTGTTAATCTTTGTAAAGATCTTACAGAAACTAATTGAAAGGACTTTTTCATTTTTTTGTAAGCCTTGGGTCCGGAATAGTATAAATTTAAACAAAACTGTTTAAACTCTTTCGAATACCTTTTTGCTTTAGGTTTTTGTGGAGCATGACTTATTTGAGCTTTCACAAATTCAACTGCTTCTTCTGGCACAATTTTATCTACCAAGCAATTAATCTGATCTAAAGTCAACACTATGTCATCTAGTTTTACAGCATCTTTCTTCCTCCTGGAAATTTTCTTCTTCTTAAGTCTCAAAAATCTTGTCTTTAGTCTATTAAACCTTTTTCGTAACTTCACTTTTCTTGGTGAATCCTTAGACAATTTTTTTCCAGTTTGTGTTCCAATTGATCGACTTTTTGAATCCTTAGACAATTTTTTTTCAGTTTGTTTTCCAATTGATCGACTAGATTTAGGTCGGATGTGACTTGAACTCGTTTCTTCTAAAATATAAAATATGAAATATTTACAAAAACAATACAACTAATTCTTTAATAAGTAAACAATATAATCTTTTGAAGCAGATCAAATCAAATAAAAATCATTAATATGATTGAATCAACTATGAAAAATATTGTTTAAAATATAAGCCATTCATATCATAAAACCACATGTTACGTGTACCGTGAATAATTTGATCAGAGCAGCATGTGTCTAAATTAATAGTCTCATTTGAAGTGTACATCATATCATATTTACATGATACGGAACCTTTGTCAATCTTGAACCGTTTGGGTGGACTAGCGTACTCATCAGCTGACATTTCTGACTGAGTTTCAGATTGAATGACCGGTTGATTGTTTGAGCTAAATGCTCTGGGGCAAGCATGGTCGTGTAACCTGTTCTTCAAGTCATTCAAAAATATGTGATTCTCAAAATGTTGTTGACATATTCTGTAATTAATGTATAATTCCTCAGGCTTTTTATTTGTCAAATCCTCACGTTCACATGTTTTCACCCATGCAGCAGATCTATAGTGAACATGATTTTTTTATTCAAAATATTATTTTATACATCAATATTGTAGAAAATTCAACTTTTTGTATCTGTCATATAATAAATGTTTTAAATTAAGAAAAAATTAATAAGATTTGGAAAAACTAACCTCTCAGGATCTTTTGGGAATCGAAAGAAACTTAAACCATTCGTTCGTCCAGTAACATTTGTACAATCTTTGTAAGCACAAGAAAATCCGCCTCTTTTTCGTGGCATTTTTAGCACATTTTATAAACTAACAAGCAAACCTAAAATACTTTCAAACAGCTGTCTGTGACCGCCACAACCGCCATGTTCTTGATAGTAAAGATTCGGACATGCGCACTAAAAAATTCTACAAAAATAGGAACACCTAAAAAGCATTGAGTGTCGCAACTGTATAAACTGTGCCCTAGGCCTATGTATGTGTATAATTTGATTGGTTGACGGCAAAATTGGTTCTTGAATTTTTCGTGAGGGCGCAGCACTATTCAGTACCTGACATAATTCTGATAATACATATTTCAATTTAGGAATTACATATATGTATATTTTATTATTGAAAAAAAAAGTTCGAAAAATATTGATTCGCATTCACAAAATTTTGCAGTAAATTTCGCTTTGCAACAATCGAATTATAATTATGTATAGGAAACTATCGAAAATAAATTTTACGGTGATTCTGGGATAGGGATAGAGGTAAGAATCGATTTCAGGAGTTTTTAAAAGGGATTTTATATACACTTAAAAATATATACACTCAAAAACTAGAAAAAAAAGATTTATTAGTATTTTTTGGAATTTTCAGAAATTTTAAGGATTTTTAAAAGATTTTAAGAAATATCATAGAAAATCTGGGAGTTTTAAGGGATTTAAAAAAAAATATAACTGCTAAATATTATCGAAAGCTTCGGATTGAAATTAATCAAATTAATCCGAATCTGGAATTTGTATCCGAATCAAACAGTTTAATTCCGATCTAATCCGAAGGAAGTTTTCAATCCGAATTAATCCGAAACCCATTCAAAAGCAATCCGAACCTTTAATCTGAACGAATCCGAATGAATTTGCTAATCCGATTAATCAGAATTATTCCGAACTTTCAATCCGAAGCTTTCGCTAGGGTTAAAAAATACTGAAAAATATTTTAAAAATTCACAAGCAGTCCTAAATTCGTAAAATCATCTTTTATTTAGATTATACATTTTTTTAAGTATATTGGTGAATCTATACGAATACAATATAGGTTAATTATAATAATTGTCAACTATAACTACATATTGTAAAGTGTATATATAATGTATACAGATTATATAGATTATTAATTCCAATGGAAGACGCACGAGATCATTAACATTTTGAATTTGAAAATCATAAAATTGTGGTTTTCTTAACTTTTTATTTCTACCTCATTTCTGTTCATTGTCAATCCATCGTCAAAGTCAGTGAAATTCACAGAAATCAATTTTAGAGTAAGAGCCTCTCGAATGAAATAAAAATGATGAAAAAGAGTCTATACAAGAACAAATTTAAACTTTCTTAAGATGGTTCCAAAATACACAACCATTCTACACGATTCGCGCATTTCTTCCAAAGCTTCTGTCACATTTATTTATACTCCCTTAATTCCGAGACATTTTTCTAAGCTACGTGGTATAATATTCTTAAGAAAGACGACTTTCACTTTTTCACATGTGAAATATATAAGCTCGTCGTAGATCGATATCTAGAAAGGGCGTTGACATACAAGATCAATATCCATTAGCAAGCAGAAAATAAAAGATTTATCAGTACAGAAGATTTATTTCCATATTTTTTCTTTGGATATAAGTAGCAAAACTTTTATTTTCTCTTTTCCTTTGGATATTCAGGATTAAAAATAAATATTTACCAACAAATTAGTCTATCGATAAAAGAGCATTTCTAAGATCTAAGATCTTTGAAAATGGTCTAAAAATGCCTTTTGCGTTATTTTCCATCATATTATGTTCGCTAATTCATTCACTTGATGAATCAAACATTCAAAATTGTAAACTTGTAGACAAATTCCTCTTTGATATATATATATTATATGAACATAATATGTATCTAATATGTATCACATTGGACATTGAAAAAAAAAATAGATAGTTGAATCAATGATTTTGTTAGTGAGCATGGCAGCATCAATTTTGATTAATTATAACAATTTCTTAAATTCAGTTGACAGTATCATCCTCAGTAATAAAGTAATTGACCAAATTATTTATTTATTTTTTTTAAGTATAATTTACCTACTCATGATTATTTATAAACAATTTGTTCTCGTCGTCGTATAACAATTGTATTTCGGTTATTATCATATATATATAGTCAAACATTAATTACACCTGCAGCTAGGGTTTCATTCTTGAAAAGGAAAATTTACTCAGAGATTTTTCGATAATAATTGGTTCCATTTATGATATTTTGTTCTGAATGTTTACGATTACGTACAATAACGTGAATATTGTACTTGCTTCATAAATTATTAAAGTGGTAAATAATTATAGAAGTATGTAATCTTAATGGAAAAGAGATTACAATTTTTTAAGGGCCTGTGGTAATTATCATAAGAGCAAATTTAGTTTCGCCAACTTTACACTCGCAGTGATAAATATTGGTAAATCGATTAATTATAGCAAAAAATATTTATAACTATCAGAAATTTATTTAACCGGCGTTGCTCGGAACTAAATGTTTTTAAGTAATATTATATTGTTTAAATGGGACTAAAGATCCCTGCATCACTACATGTAACTTTTTTTTTTTATCACGAGTGGGATATGATAGTCAAGAATGATTTTTTTTTCTATATTCGCTCTTTCCTCGCAATTAATATAAATTATCCGATCCTTTTGTAATTTTTTTGGGGCATTTTTTTCTGCAATACCATTTCTACATTTATTATATTGAATTGAAAATTTCTAAAATTAAATTAAATATACTAAAGTACGTTTATCTGCTTTTAAATTTTTATTAAAACAAGGAGAAATTCAAAATTTTTTTTTATAAATAATATAAATATTTAGGACTAGATAAACGTACCTTACAATTAGTGAATTTACTTCATATTGAAGTAAGGATCCGATAACTAAATTAATGACTAGATTATCATTTTAGTCTATTTATTTATTAAAGTCCAAAATCATCTTTACGAATCCAAATACAGAAAACAATACTTTTTTCATATTCTTTATCTCAAATACTAATGTATTTTAATGTTTTAAATCTGTAACTTCAAGAATAGGCCGCTCTTTTTAATTTGGTCATCAAGTTTGAAATTGGATTCACTAACCTATACGATTCGAATCACCTAAAAAATTCTACGTAGAAAAGATATGTTTTTTGTGCTCACTTTATTGTGACGTTATTTGTGCTCTCAGCAAAAAATTATAGTAGCAAGTATACTTTTACACAACAATTTCAAATCCTTAACTTCCAGTTTAGTACCTTATCAGTTTAATATTTCTCATAAAATCTCTATTTTATCTTTTATTTAAATTGCAATGGATAGAAACAAATTCTGGATCAATCTGTGTATTTACTGATTTATAAATATTTAAGCAGAACTACCTAAACCAAAAGTAATCGAGAAAAGAATTGCAATACTCTTATAAAAAATCTAAACTACCTGAAGAGTTTTTTTATTAGCTTTTGATCGATAATAGTAGTAATTGAAATATGGGATATGGGACATATTACTGACCAATCAGTAAAATGTCCGGTATTCCTCTAGTTCAACTACTGATAATGCTTATCGACGTCACAGAAGCGAAGGCACACTTTCGAATCTGAGAAGGCGCCAATTATTATTTTTTTTTTTATTTTGTGTATGTTTAATTTCTGGATGTAAATATGAACTAAGGTATTCTTGTGATTTGGTAAATGTAAACCAATTAGGTTTTTTCAATGCATAGGACTATTCTAAAAACCGAAATAAATTAAATTAAATTAAATTAAATGTTTCTGTTGAAACATTTTGATTGATTCCTTTTATACAAGTATAGATACTTTAGTTAGGCTTTTTCCATAGTTTTGGGACAATAGAAGTTCAAGGTTGTTCTTTTAGATATCACGCTTTTCTGATTTAAAAGGATTCGTCGATTTCGCGATTCCGATCAAGCCTTAATACCTTGAATTCTTCGTCTGATGGATTATCCGCTGAAATTTCTGATTTCAGTGCGACACAATCCTTCGGTGAACATTTGATTCGCCCTTCGGGTCCACAACTACATTCCACGCAATTTCCAGTCGAATGTGGAAGAGTCTCGCCCTCTCGATATACTCTTCCTTTAAAAAAAAATTGTTACAATTATGGCCTTTAATTGGAAAATTGATAATTTTTTTCTGTATTGCAATCTCGAATTTTTTAAATTCCTGGATTATTTGAAGCTGCATAAAATGTACTCCAGAAAATTAATTAATCTCCATTCTTGGTCTGGAATTTTTCCATTGACTTTTCAATCAATTAAAGGGAACTATTATATTTAATACATAAACATTAAATTATTTTATAAGTATTATTATTATTATTATTATTAATGCAATAATAAGTAATATTTAATATATTATTATAGAGTATAATTAATAATTAATTCTTATTTTTATTCTTTAGTTTTTTTTTTCATTCGACTTGTTTTTTAATTTTTTTTTTTAAATGCATTTTAAATACATTTTAAGTACATTTTAAATACATTACCCATGATATTACAGGTGGCAGGTGAAGTGGAGAATTCACTTGTGTTGTTTTCGAAGTAGCTACCTCTCCCCTCGATCATCTCTTCTGAAGATTCTCCAGAGGCTTCCAAGTTTTCGATGGAGTCAGTACTAATTTTAAAATTATTGCTATCCTTCATAGTTGAAGGAGAAGAAGGAAAGACTGCCAAAGAATCGTTGCTTGAGTGATAAGTCTGCCACCAACAATAAACTTCACCAGCGACACAGAGACAGTGGGAATTCGAGTCATAAGAAGGTATCTGAAATAATTTATTTTTATTATTTTACTATAGAAGAAATTTACCCGGTGTTGTCCTAGATTTTTCCTTCACTCAAAAAAAAATCTGATTAGAATAACGAGAATTCTAGTTATTCTAATCAGAAAATAATAAATGCTTTAATACTTTAATAACTTTAATGCTTTTATACTATCAATTCTAGTTTCCGGTTGACCATCAGTCATATTTTCATTTTCTGATATGTAAATGAAACAAATATAGTTCTGGTAAGAATAAACAGAATTTGTGGTTAAATAATCAGAAATTTTTTAACCAGTCACGTCATAATAACTTTAACCAGAAACTTTTTTTTGAGTGTTGAAAATCAAGAAAATTAAACGCTAGCACTGCTCAGCTGAACGTGATAAATTTCCCAACGGATTTTTTTAGGGGAAAATGTGTGATAGAAAGCAGCATGCGATATAAAGTAGAAACAACAAAATTAATGAAGTAGTAGGCCGACTCGATCGATGTATCCGATGACCCGATTCAACTGTGCATTCATCTTCCCACCAATTTTAGTATGTATCACTAATTGGATGAAGTAATACATAAAGAAACATGAACTGAAGGGAGAACTCGTTCAATGCTCGAATTCAATTAATCACCCTTAGTTACAAAGTAGATTTTTTTATACAATATACCTACCCTTTGAAAGAAAAATAATTGCAGAGGGGATTTTTTCTCTGCAACGCTTTTCTAGTTTATTTTAAAAGAACTAATTAAAGTCAATCCAAATCTGCATGCATGTGTAGTGTATGAGAGGCGCGTGTAGATTGAATATGAAAAGTTGATCATAGAGAGAAGAATTGATAGCGAAAGTGTGGGTAAAATCGTGAATGACGATATCCTTTCGTGCCTCACACGCAAAATCACGGACTCCTTTATAAATATTCATTCGTTTCGCATTTCACCCTGAAAATATTTTGTCCTGACTGCAAGGCATGTCGAGAGGCCAAATCGATCAAATAATTCGCGAGCAAGTAGTATTATTTTTCCATGGCACGCCCTGAGTTCACTGAGTTGTTTTGAATAAATGCAGACGAGCGAACTTTGCAAATTTCGGTTTGATGCATCCGTTTATTTCCTCTGCAAGACGCTTGAAGCGCATTGTTAAATCGATATTTTATGTGTGCACGTCAGACAGCAGATTTTAGCTCCATCCGTTTTGTACATTTTCGAGCAAATGAAAAAAGGTGCTCTTATAAATTATAAAAAATTTTGAGCGAGTGTTATGCTTTTATAATTGAAATTACCATTTGACTGTGAGAATAATTGTTTCCATTAACAAAACACTTCTTCAAGAAAGGTTCCTCGGTCGTAATTTCCAAACTGTTTTCTTGCAAGGAAATGTCAACTTCCCCAAGTAGAACTTCGTCGACCGTTCTTCCTGGAGCTGAAAAAAAAGATTGGAAGATGATGAGAAAAGTAGGGCACAGTTCATTCCGATTGGGGGAAAATTTTCCCCGACGAGAAATATATAAAGAATATTCAAGAGTTGATAATAAAGAACTTGAGTTATAGATAAGATAAAGATAAAGTAGATAAAGTAGATTATAAAATCTAGTGCATAGTAGTGGTTTTTTTTTTCGTTTCGGGGATACTCAATTTTATTTCTTCATCACTTCTTTACACTTTTTTTTGTTGGTCTTATGCATATCATATTTAATACCATATAAATAATATACATATATAGACGCAATGCTTCCGTAAATGTCAAGCGCTTCGTGCTTTTCAGAAATTTTCGGTGAACCAGTTCAAAAGTTCAGAAACGTCATAAAATTATATGTATTAGTGCATGCATGTAAAATGACATTACATACATGATCATCAAGTGTATTGTGTTAGTATTGTGAGGAGTTAGTTTTGTGTTTACTTACTAAGCTTTTCTTCTCAGATATAAAGTTATGAAAGCAAATATACCTATATTTTACATCAATATATATGAAGCATATAGCCCTATAACAGGCCGTTTGCATTCGTCTTTCCTTTCACCTTGGCCTACATGCTCGAAAATAAAACTCACTTCTAAGCGCTCCATTTATTTTTTTCAAATCGCCAAGTTACTTTCGAGATACTTTCAGCAGCAAATATGAAATCGATAAAAGCAATTCTTTTATGGATATCTTCAATTTCCTGCAATAGGTTAAAGAGCGAGGAAAAAAAAAATGAAATTTTGGGTCAACCCGTGTTGAAATATCTAAATCTGGCCCAAACCGGGGTCGAACCCTCCGATCTAGGCCGGATAGAGGTCGCATCGGCTCGGCCAGAAAACTTTTATTACATATTAATATATATTAATAATATAGCAGAAATTGCCCCATTTGGCACTATTTAAAATGGGGTATTGACGAGGCCTTAGTCGAGATCGATTTCTATATTTTAAGAAAAAAAATTTTAATATAACTAGCAGACCAACACGTGCGCTACGCGCACGATTATTTATTTAATTTCTTACAATTTCA
>CAJFCO010000177.1:861275-938533 GCA_904066015.1 Synergus gifuensis | reverse complement strand
CTTCATAAGATTTAAAATCCCTTAAATTCTCTTGAAACGCTGAGAAACCTTTTCAAATCACTTAAAATTTCATGAAAACCTTCGAAATTGCTTAAAATTCGTCAAGATTTCTTAAAACTCCCAAAAACCTCTTGAAATCCCTTAAAAATCCACAAAAATCATTAAAATCACAAATCTCTTAAAAACTATATCAACAATAACAAAAATCTCTAAAAATTCATTAAAAAAAACTCTTGGAATTTCTTAATATTTAGAATCTCTTAAAATTCCTATAAATCTTATCAAATTTCATAAAATCCTTAAAAATACTACAAAATCTTCTAATAATTAGAACAATCTAATAAAATCCCTTAAAATTTTATCACAACCTTCGAAATCCTTTTAAATTCTACAAATTCTTTTAAAATCATACATGTATAGAAATTCTTTTGAAATCCCTCAATAAAATTATATGAAAAACTTTAAAATCCTTTAAACCTCATAAACTATTTTAAAACTCATAAAAATCTCTTGAAATCTTTTTAAATTCATGAAAACCTTTTAATATTCCGATCAGAAACTTCTTGAAGTGCTTTAAATTTTACAATAACATTTAAAGTCTCTTCACGTCCTTTAAAATCCATTAAAATTATTTTAAAATCTCTTGATTTCTTTTAAAATTCCAAGAAATTTCATAGTAATATTTAAAATTTCTTAAAGTCCCTTAAAATTCTTTGAAACCTTTCGAAATGTCTTAAAATTCCTGGGAACTTCACAACAGGATTTAAAATCCCTTAAAATCTCTTAAAACACTCAGAAACCTTTCCAACTCTCTTAAAATTTCACGAAAATCTTCGAATTCGTTTAAAATTCGTTGGAATCTCTTAAAGTTCTTAAAAACCTCTTACTATTCCTCAAGATTGCAAAAAAATTTTAAATCCCTTAAAATTCCTTAGCTTTAAAAATTCTCTTAAAATTTCATGAATTCCGTTAAAATTTCGCGAAATATCCCGAAATACCTTAAAATTCTACGAAATCTTTTTAAAATCCTGAAAATCTTTAGAACTTTGTAAAAATCACTTGAAAATGGTCAAAATTCATGAAAATTCCTAGAAATCTCTTGAAATACCTCTCCAAAAAAAGTGATGTAACGAAATGTCCCTAAAATCTCGGTTAAGGGCATGTGATACTTTACTATAAGAGCAAATTAGTTATACCAATTATACATTCATAATAATAAATATTTTTAGCTAATAAGAGTCAATAAACCTTCGTCTACATGAAACGAAGGTTTACTGACTCTTATTTACTAAAAATATTTATTATTATGAATGTATAATTGGTATAACTAATTTGCTCTTATGGTAAAGTATCACATACCCTTAAATTGTTGTTTCAAACCTACTCTCTGAATTTGAATCAGCAAAATTTCATTGATTTTTTAATGACTTAAAATTGTAAGAAATTAAATAAATAATCGTGCGCGTAGCGCACGTGTTGGTCTGCCAGTAATAATAAAAAAAAAAGAATTCAGAGAATAAAATTTACAAAATCTATTAGAAGTGAAACTGATCCTGTCAAGTTTGTAATACTCTAAAAAAAATAAGCAAATGAAAAATTCCAGAGGATAGAGAATTCTTTTAGTTTTGTGAAAAAACAATTACCATTAGTCCGACATTCCGGTATTTTCATTTTCATTAGTGAAAGCATAGTAAAAAGGGAAACATGAAATGTATAGAAAATGCATGTGTGACAGGGAAAAACGAGCTAGAGAATATATTCAAGAAAATCCGAGAGGCTGTTGCGAACTCATTTCTGACGATTGTTTTTGCTGGTATTTGTACCACATACAATCTAAAAGAGATATGATAGGGTTCTGACAAAAAATATACTGAAGTCGGTTTCTTAAGGTTTTTATTAAGTTCCGAACTTAATTTTTATCAAAAATTGTCTGATTTACTATCTACATTGAAAAAATTCTTTGATTAGAAGAAAATGTTGGTTGCTTCACATCCCCAGAAATTTTTGCATCGACCATGTAATACTATTAAATAGATAAATACTGGTCGCAACCGCAATTCAACATCGCGATTGTGTCGAAGTGCAAATCTGAAAATTTAATCGAAAATCCGATCTATCGCAGATTCAGCGGGCGGTAAATTCCAGATAACTTCGTAACTAAAGCAACGTGGCGATGATGAGAAGGATATAAATTGCGACAGGAAACAATTCGCATTTTACGATTTCAAATTCAATAGATCTACATTTTTATTTTCCACTTGTGCACCTTCTATTAAATTTTGATATCGATTCAACTCTAATTCTACAATATTAGATCAATTAATCGTCATTGTATATTGAATATACGTTACAAATAAGAAACTATTATAGACACACAAAAAAATTTATTTAATCAATTGCTGATAATTTAATATTGGAATAGGGATATAAATATAGATAATATTATAGATCACGACATCTTATATTAAGAATTGAACCTTTCCGTTTGCCGAATAGTAATTTATCATGAATTTCTTTTATTAATATGTGGTGAGAGAATTTTTTTCTAGAAATATTTATACATCACGATATTTTTTATTCTTTCTTTCTCGTTGGTTCGTTGGGGTGAAACGAAGGCTTCTAAAAGATGAATTACTCTTGCTCCATTGCCTTTTTGTCCATTAAATTACCTTTACACACTGCACCATTTATTCCTTGAAATCCCGAGGTGAGAGTTTAGCGCTTCGTGAACAGGCTAGAAATTCCTTCCTTTAACTTACCTATCTTTACACCTTTTCTTTTCTTAAGATTGAGTCAACCCCCAGCCCCCAAGCCACCCCCAATCGTTAGAAAGTGAAGAACGGCGCTCTAATGAAAACAGTTTGATTTCCAGACTTGTTTCACTTAAAAAAATTCTGGTTAGGATAATCAAAATTTTGATTATTCTAACCAGAAAATAGTATTAAATATGCCCTTACTATAAATTCTAGTTAAAAGTATTAGAAATTTCTGGTTAACTATCAGTTCTTCTGGTAAATGTAATAAGAATTTCTGATAACACCGATTTCCGATTTGAAGAAACTTTTCCGAATATTCAATCTAAATATTTTTATTTGACACTTGCAACTTTTGTTAAATCTCTTGAAATCTTTTGAATTATCAAATCCCTGGCAATTCCTTAAAATAACTTAAATTCTTATATAGAAGTCCTGTATAATTTCTTGAAAATTCTTAAATTTTTCTGAATTTTTTTAAAAATCCTTTCAAATTCTTTAAAATCATTTAAAATCTTTCGAAATTTTTCAAAAAGGACTTTAGGAGATTCCCAAATCTAGTTTTGAAAAGTTTATTAAATATGATGAAGGAGGTCTTATATCACCAGCAGATATCATCTATATTTTTAATCATCAAATAAATTTAAATACAACTTACTTTAATGAATTTTATATATGTAATTTTAATGTCTGCGAGAAGTTTTCAATTAAGAACGAAAGTTTAATTACAAAAAACCGTTGAAATGACATGAAAAAACAGTTTCATGAAATCTCCTTTGTCCAAATTTTCTGTGCCAACTCCGAGGCCAACTGACAGTAAGAAAAGTTGAATTAGAAAATGAAGAACGAGAATGAAAAGCAGGACGAATACGAAGTGAAATTGAAAGGAGAAATTTTCTTCTTGGTTCTTGCGGATTTGGAAGCTCCTAGAGGATCTTTGAAAGCTCGGAAGGCCTCGAGGGTTATTTAAAATAGTGGAAAGCCAACGTACAAGCTGACTGGTGGCGTAAGGGGAAATCTCGAGCGAAAACGTAAGCCGTCTCGTGATAATGCCATGGAGAAAATCCTTTAGTTTCCTTGGCAAAAAAATAAGCTCACGAACTTCTACTTTTTTTGCTTGGAAGAAAAGTATCGTCGACAATTTCCGACACGATTCAAAAATAAAGGAAAGAGGAAAACCTCGATTTTACTTGAAATTTTACTTGAATTTTACTTGGTAGTGCTTTTCTAAATAAAAAATTTTTTATTGGATTTGTATAGCACACGAATTCACTATCTTCACTATCTGCGCAATTAATTTATCGTTTTTGTAGGTACTCCTATTTTACTAAACAGATTCAGAGAATTCTAAACAATTTCAAATCGAAGGATTTTAGTTCTCCGGATTTCATAATTGCTTTTCGCTAACTTCGTCACCCACTGACAGCTTGCATGCCCTTCTGACATTTCGCCTCCCTGGAGTGAATGTTCATTTTATGCTTGTATGAACGGAAAATCTTCAAAGCGGTTGGATTTTATACATATATCTATCAGAAAGCATTGATCTTAATTGGAGCTGGTTTGTCGATTTAAAAGCTCCTGAACAAGGAAGTATAAGGAATGAAAAGTAGATTGAAATTCACGGTTAACCGTAAAACCAAATGGATTTCCGACCTGAAAGCGCGGAAGTCAAAAGGAAAGCAAGCAACTCTTATCTCGCCATTTCACACGCGAGGAAAACTCGAAGCACACTTAATCCAAGATACTTTACTTATTCCCTTGAACCAGTACATGAAATTTATAGTTGGAAATGTTGGCATTATAAATAACAGCTCTTCTAACAGGAATTACGAGCGAGTCAGTATTAAACCTTTTTTGATTCATTTCAAAAGCTTACATTTTAATTTCTCGTTTTAGAACTCCTTTTGCTCAAAATATATTCAGAGGATTCTAGATAATTTCAAATCAAAAGATTTTAAAATGATTTAAGCTCATGCAGTAATTTTGATGGGGTTCTGACAGGGTACTGGTCAGTTTTCCTTACTTCTGATTTTGCCCTAACCAGATTAACTGGCAAGGCCCACATAAGGATTGTAACGCTTTGGCAGAATATTGTCATACTTAAGGAAAACTGGCCAGGGCCTTGTCAGTTTAACCAAACTGACTAAAACTAGGCAAATGGCCTAGTTTTAGCAAAAAATATTTATTATTAAAATATTTATTTATTTATACGCTGATGAACCAATAAATGTCACGCCCGTTTATTAGCGAAATTCTGCTGATTTATTAGCATATAATATTATATGCTAATTGGAATTAGTGGTGTACTTATTACTGATTCAGATTTAGAGAATAGGAAACGGTTTTATATGAAAATTAAGTACTTATTTAAAAAATTAATCACACTTTTAATGTATCACTTTCCTTTTACATACAACGCGCACAGGCTTTTAACTTAATTACATCAAAATATAATTAAGTTAAAAATTCATCCTTGCATTAGTCTGGTTCTGGAAAGCTTCTAGTAAATTTTCAAAGTTTTAAGTTTCTCTTGCAGATCTTGTTGGAAAGCTTCAAAACTTTAAACTTCATTCGATTAGAAGCTTCTCTCAACATACATGCATCACTAATAATTTTAATTAAATAAAAAGTCTTGTTCATTTCGTCAGGAACAGTTAAAAAAAAAATAAGGCAATTTACAAGTTAAATCGTGTACGCTACAAGATAGCGTGCAAATGTAAGGATATTGGAAAACCTTTTACTGTTAAAAGTTTCGAAAATAATTATTTGAATTTTTACATCGATTCACGATATAAACTTTCTTAAAAGATATTAACATCTAAAAGTTTAGTAAATATGATGAAGGAGGTCTTATATCACCAGCAGATATCATCTATATTTTTAATCATCAAATAAATTTAAATACAACTTACTTTAATGAATTTTATATATGTAGTTTTGAGTTTTACATTTAATCTTATTACTACTTATTACTAATAGTCCCCCCTTATCAGACTATATTATATATATATTTTTTTTCAATTAGACTATAAAATTGACTCCTAATCGTTTTCCAATATTCCCTGCTCTATAATTCACTTTTATTTTTTCACCCTTCAGTCTTACTTTCCAGTAAAAAACTTACCAGAATGTAATCGGTCGAAATGATTAAGTAGGCACAATACGAAGATTATTATCGAAGCCAATTTCATGATCTCTTAATTTTCGTCTGGCAACCTTGACAATCGGAAATAAACTCAGTCTTGTCAAAAATACCGGTCACGCGGATTCCTTGACAAGCGATGTCGGCGAATTGACAAAACCGATCAGTAAAAAAAGAAAAAAACATGAAGACTCCCTCTATATACCCGCGGTCTGATCTGCAGTGGATCAAGTCCGAGTCTTCATTAATTAAAATGATCTAAAGCAGTAGTCCTAAGTCTAAAATCAGATAAAACGCGGCCAACATCCTTTCTAGAAATGTACCCTAAACCAACTGAAGGCGTCCTATCTTTCGCACACAGGTGTGCTCGTGCTCAAATCCCTATCAGCAATGCGCATTCGCGAAACTTATCCAATCATATTCGCCAGTTTTCTCACCACATGTACGAGTTTCTCAATTTTCAACCCTTTCCACTTTCTTCGATCTCTTTTAATTACTGATAACGATTTAGCTTACTTATATATAATTGAAATGAGGACAATTTTTCAAAAAAGAAAATTCTGGTTAAAGTTATATATATGAATAAGAATTACCAGAATTTTTTACTTTTTAACACAAAAAGAAATTTTTTTACCAAATGCATCTAGTAACTTTAATCAGAATATTCTTTGAGTGCAGTTTATATTTCATGATTAAAGTTTGTTCTGTATAATTAAATGCAAAGAGTAAAGATAGAATGTCCATGAAAAATGAAACACTTGTAATTCAAGAGCTAACTCTCGCGTTACTTATATATAATTATTTTATATCATGTTTAATTCTCGCGAGCCTTATATAATTATTGAAAATTCCCACTTGATATATCGAATTTTAAATCTCCGGGGAACTCACACGAGTTAAAAATTGTCTATCGCTTTTATTGAAATATCCGTTATATCTGAAATAGAAATTAATTAATTTCATAAAATTCCTCGAATGTCTTCAATATATTGGTAACATCACTTTTTTAAGGAAGGATCATGTCTCCAAATAATTTTTTTTTATGTTTACTATTTATTATTTTATTATACTTATTATTATTATTATTATTTATTATTTATTATTTATTTATTATACTATTTATTATTATACTATTTACGATTATTTTGTTTTTCTTTTCACAACTTCAATTCATTCCAAAGCCAATCAGATTTGAAACTATTATGTATGCGAAATTTTCGTGACATTGTTAGAGAGAAACCACTTTTTACATTCTCATCAGAGAAGGTATTAGATTTGTGTAAAATTTTCCCCCCCCAGTTTTTGTCAAATGTCCACGTTTTGGGACCCCCTGAACCCGAAAAACATGTTTTTACGAATGTGTCTGTCTGTCTGTCTGTCTGTCTGTCTGTCTGTCTGTCTGTCTGTGTGTCTGTATATTTAGTTTGTGAGCACGATAACTTTCGAAAGAATTGACAGATTGGATTGTCCTTTGGTATACTCTTTAAGTGTCCTAAAATGAAGGTCAAGTTCGTTGGCCAGCCATTTTGGATAAAAATTCAAAAAGTGGGAGCATTTTGAAAAATTTTGAAACCACTTTTTTTTTTTCTAAAAATTATAATGACGCACGTTCGTAGTACTCAAAAAGTCGAACAATTTTTCTTAATGACTTTTTTGGATAAAAAAAAAATTGAAAGACTTATAACATTTTGAAAATCCAAAAAAATGAAAGAAAACTTAAATTAGAAGCCAAACAACGCACGATATGAAAAAAAGTCTAAAGATGAAAAATGTTTATTTTTGAACGCCCTATAAGATCCGCATAACAACTTTTTGAATTTCCTTAAAAAATCGAAAATTCAAATTTTGAGCCAAAAAACGCGAGATGCAGAGAAAATGATAAGAAATATAATTATTCGCCTTAAAAAGATCTACAAGTTCTCCTTTGGCCATTTTTCAATAGGATGAGTAGTTTTCGTTTAAATCGTGAAAAATATTGTTAAACAGAGCCGAGCGCGGAGCGCGAGCTTTAAATCAAATATCGAGCGCGAAGCGCGAGTGCCCTGATGAGAATGTGCTCCTTAAGGTCGATAGAACCTTAAGTAAATTAGTTAAATTTTGCATTCAAAGCTGTAATTTAATTTAATTTAATTACATTTTTAAAAATATAAATTACAAATATACAAAAATAAATTAAAATATAAAAATATAAATTATGTAATTTAATTAAATTAAAAAAAAAACATATATCTTTAAGCGTCCTGTAAAGCGCAAGCTTCACTAAGGGCACAAGCGCGCGAAGCGCGCAACACGGAGCGCGAAGCGCGACGTGTATATATATCGGAGCGCGAAGCGCGACGATCGAACTATATTCGACCCCCCGCGCGCCGTAGGCGCGCTCATTTTTGCGAGCGAAGCGCGCGATGAGAATGTGCCCGCGAAGCGGGCAGATTTTTTAGAAAGTAATTTCAAGAGCTTTCTAGAAATTTTAAGGGAATTTGACGATGTTTAAGTGATTCTTACGAAATTCAAAAGAGTTTTAGGATTTTAAAAATATTTCGTAGAATTTTAAGGTATTTTAGGATATTTTATGAAATTTTAAAGGAATTTTAAAAATTCTTAGCGATTTTAAAAGGGATTCTAAATGTTTTGAAATTTGGAGAAATTTTAAGAAGTATCTAAGAATTTAAAAAGATTTCAATGATTTTCAGCGATTTCTAAGGTTTTCGTGAAATTTTAAGGAATTTCAAAAGGTTTGTAAGAATTTTATGGGGTTTTAAGGAATTTTAAATGTTATCCTGGAATTCCAAAGAATTTTAAGATATTTTAAAAGATTTCTAAGAATTGAGAGGGATTTGAAATTTCTAATAATTTTAAGTGATTTCAAGAGATCTTTGAGAATTTTAAAAGATTTCATGGAATTTGATAAGATTTCTAATGGTTTTAACGAATTTTACAGATATAAAAGGATTTTAAATATTACCGTAAAATTTCAAGAATTTTTAAAAATTCGGCAGGGAATTTTATGGAGAAATTTCAAAAGATTTTTACGATTTTAAAAAGATTTAGTAGAATTTAAAATGATTTCAAAGGCTGTACATTTTTTAAGGGCTTTCAAGAAATTAGTCGATTTTTGAAAGACATTGTGGAATTTTATCTATTTGATGGAATTTATGAGATTTATAATAATTTTAAAAGATTTCAAGAGATTTTTCAAATTTTAAAAAAATTTTGTAGAATTGTTAATTATTTTATGGAATTTGGCAAGATTTCTAAATAATTTACAGGGATTTTAAATGTTAAAGAATTTCAAGACGTTTCTAGGGTTTTTTTTAGAGATTTTCATGAATTTTAACGTGTATTTCAAAAGATTTATGATTTTGGAAATTTTTGTAGAATTTTAAGGGATTTCATGGAATTTTATGCTAACAGAATTCAAGAGATTTTAATGATTTTTACAAGACATCGCATCTTTAAGGATTTTATTAAATTTTTTGAGATTCCTAATAATTTTAAAGAATTTGAAGAGATTTTTCTGATTTTTAAAATACTTTATGGGATTAAAAGGAAATTAAAACTTGTCAGGGAATTTTATTGAGGGATTTCAAAGGATTTTTATGATTTTTTAAAAATATTTTGTAGAATTTAAAAGGATTTCGAAGTTTTTTGTAAAATTTTAAGAATTTTCAAGAGATTTTTCTAGTTTTTAAAATATTAAAAATTTTTTAAGGATTTCATGGAACTTGATGAAATTTTTAATGATTTTAAAAGATTTTAAATGTTAAGAAATTTGAAGAGGTTTCTAGGAATTTTTAGATATATTCACGAATTTTAACATGGATTTCAAGAGATTAATGATTTTGAAGGTTTTTGTGAATTTTTAGGGATTTTCAAGATGTTTCTAGGAATTTTAAGATTTTTTAACGAATTTTAAAGAATTTCGAAGATTTTTGTGAAATTTTAAAGGAAAAAATTTTTTAATTTCTTTTTTTTTCCTAAACTTCAAGTGATTCAAAAGCCAATCAGGTTTGCAACAACAATGTATGCGAGATTTTCGAGACATTTCGTGACACCACTTTTTTAAGATAGGAAATTTTCTCATGCGATCTAGGAGTTCGTATTGAATTAATCTTCCAAGTCAAGTTTAGTTGTGCTTTATTAATTATCTCTTTCTTGAAATCTGGGCATGTTAATTAAGACAGACGAGTCTTGTTGCTTGTTCTAACATATTATACATAACATGATATATAGTAAGGAAGTTAATGCATTTGTAATGATTCCTAGAGAACTGCACTGTGCACACTTTCAAGATGCGAGAAGTTTGTTTATTGTCTAGCGATGTTTAAACACTGTTCTCATATAGTGTAGACTACAGCCGAGGATTCTGGCAATTATGTCTGTTGTTCCTTATAGTATACATCTGAAGAACCGGAGCAACAGGTTTCTCCTCTTCATCTTTGCATTATTTATCCCAATCATTAACCTATCAATTCAATTTATCTCTTCCTTCGGCAATTAATACGTCTTGCAATGAAACATTCATTCCTTTTAAACGATTCTAAAATACTTCCGAATTTTTAAATTTTCAATGTTTCTATAAATGTGACTGATAACTGATAATGATATTTGAGATTTTTTAAGTATTACATAATTGGATGGATGTTGCTGAAAAGCTTCAACATTTACACAAAAGTCGGGTCCTATTATTGATCTAAGGGTGCAAAAAGTCTTGATAGTGAAATCCTGCGTTTGTACAACCACTTTAACTTAGATTGGATAACCTTGCTTGGAAGGAACCCTTTCAGAGCGTACTAACAAATATTTGCGAAACGTCAGCAATCTATTATAGAACCTCGTTTTCTAGCTAAAAGCCATGATGATCTAGCAGAATGATTTCATCTTTGCCAATCTTATTTTTCATTTTAAAACTCGTGACTGAATTTACCTCATGAGTCACTTTTAAAAGTTAAACATTAGTTTTTTATGTTATTCAAATAATAGCTGAAACCTTAAATATTTTCTTTTATTACGTTTGAATCACATATAAATTTAAATCTACACAAACATAATATTCGATGAAAGTGTTAATGCAGTTAAGTTAATCGTTGTTTATTATATAACCCATTCAATCTCTGACACGGTAATAAAAAAAATTTTAACGTTATAAACTGCTGTTTCTCATTTTGCAGATGTGGATATATGAATTTTTTTTATGCATGCCTGGATGCATGATAACGTAATTTTCCGGGGTTTTAAATGACAAAGCAAGAAAATGAATGGATTTTACGTAACATTTCTCTGAAAACTGTGCAGTGTGTAATACTAGGTGTGCATCCTGGCAAAAGCAGACATGGTAACAAGTGCATATGACGTGTTAAAGGTTCACAGTAGATTTATTGACCCACCACATACATACCAGGGTTTAATGCACTCGAGACTGTCAAGAATATTTCGTTATGGTCATTTCCGCTTTAATAAAACCTTTTAACAATATACTCATGGTTACCATTGAAAAAGTGAAATATAAGCATTGGTGATAACTTTTATTTGACTTTAATTTGATGCTTTGATCTTTTATGGAACAGCCGTAATTCGAATTCAAATACAGATTTTACCTCTTTTATAATTTTTAACGATTAATAATTGATGTTTCCAGAACCAGAGAAAATATAAATTCTCTATAATTGAAGTCACATTCAAATCTATAATAAATATAGCTGAATGACACAAAACATTTAATTGATTGATTGATTGATTAATTAATTGATTGATTTATTTATTGATTGAATGATTTAAAAATAAAAGAGAATTGAATTTAACAATGAAAATTCATTAATAATACTGTCGTTTGAAGAATTCTTAAATTCTCAAGAGCACTTTTTGGTACATATCAGCGAGAGAAAATTTAATTAGAAGTTTTTTTAAAGGATCATATGTGAGGCAGGAATCATATTTCTGTTGAAATAAAATTGCCTCAAGTGGCAATTTTTTGAGCGACTGAAGTGACATTCGTGCACCAAAAAGCAGGAATTAAATTTTTTTCTGAATTCTTTGAGACTCTCCTTTGTCAGGCTTCTCCCTTCGTTTATAATAATTTCTCCTTTAATCCGGAACATCAGCTTTCATGTTTTATTGTAAAACTTTATATATTTGCTGAAATTTTCATTTAGAAACCATTTATTTGGAGTTAACTCTCATTAATTAAATTTTAAATTAATTTGCACATTGCGCAAAGAGTTCTAAATTTAATTTTGTAATTATGTACGTTAATTTGGTATTATTATTATTTTTAATTAATTGTTTATTATTTAATTATTTGTACGCAAATAATTAAAAAACTTAAATTAAATTAATTGGAAAATAATTCAAAATTTTAAATCTGTCGTGTTCTGCTATAATACTAAGTTTCTCTCTGATACTAAATTAAAATTAAAAAAAAAAGAAAAATTAAAAATAAAATTAATATTCACATTAAAAATAACAATAAAAATGATATTAAAAATAGGAAAAACGTGATTTATATAATAATAATAATTATTTTATTATTATTAATTTTTTTATTATTATTAATTTTTTTATTTTATTTATAATTAAAATTCGCATTCAAAAAAATGTAAGTACAGTAATACACATTTTGATATACTAGAGCATTCAATAAGAAAGTAAATTTTAAAAGAAATTAATGTTTCACTTTAAACGAAAAAAAAAAAAAATTGCCGAAACCCGGGATTGAACCGGGGACATTTAGATCTTCAGTCTAACGCTCTCCCAACTGAGCTATTTCGGCTGATGTTATATTTTCGTTTAAACGTTGTGAAAACGCAAGAAATACTACTAGATTCATAAAATTGAAGAAAATCGATTTAAAATAATGATTGGAAAACGAAAAGATTAATATCACGGCAGAAAAAATAAAATTTTAAATCAAAACTTCTTAATAATAATTTTTATAACGTCTCCAGAACAAAAATCCGTCGATTTGCGTCGATTACTTGAACTTGCTTGAACTCCGTATTGCGCGCGAAATTCAAATTAGCTGAAGATTCCATCAACTATTTACATAGTACTGATTATATGTAGTAATTTATTAATAATTCGAATCTTTACTATAAATTATTAAAAAGTTACTAATTCAAATAGTATCACAGAATTCTTCGGTATAGTATTTTTCATTTTGTGGACGTAACAGATCTAAAAGTCCTTATTTTTAATAACCTACTTTATTAATGATTAATATTCCAGGAAATTTTTTAAATACACGGCCTTAATTATTTAATTATGTGATTTTTTGACCAAAAGCATGGCTATTTTTTTACTCTTATAAAAAATATAACAAATAAATAATAAATAATCTACATTTCTCAAATTTCCTTGGGTCGAGAATTTTTTTCCTAAGATTGAAAATAGAAACTGGAAAGTACAGGATAAAACAACGCGAAAATAATATTTGCAATTAAATAAACGTACAATTGCGTATAATTTATTGTTGGAGGTTATTATTCAAAAATCGGAGAAGGGATTGTTCGAATTCATGGCCGCGCGCATGCGGTAGAAAAAGTGAGATAGAAAATTCTGTGAGAAAACAGGATGGAAGAGAGCGAGGTCGCTGCTCGCTTCCGGTCTGATGTTGTCTGACAGTCGAGCAGAAGTCGCAGGTGATGACCAGCATGACCAGTATTTGTATCGCGTCTGTCGTGTTTAGGTGATGGTGTTTTGACTCGCGATTACTGCGAAAGTTGCAGTTTACCTGTCAAGATCCGCTTGTTTCCTTCAACTCGGCTTTTGTAAATTCGTGTAGTTATCTGTTTATCCAAGAAATTAAGTAAATAATGGCAAATTTGAGACAAACTCCACTGACTTGCAGCGGACACACAAGACCCGTTGTACATTTAGCATTTTCCGATGTCACGGAATCCGGATACTATGTCATTTCGGCATGCAAAGGTAATTTTTTTAGTAATTTTAATCAACATTTTCATAATTTCAAGTGTTTCCAATTTAATTCCTTTTATTTTGCATAATGTATGTATCAGTAAAATAAGTTTGGATCAAACATAACCAAACTTCTTATTTTGACTTTGGTTCTCCGACAATAATTGTTTCTCGTAGTATCAACTATCAAATTGACGTCTCAGGAGGTTTACTTCCTTGTAAATGTCTTTCCTGATGATACTTATTTCTACATCCGATTATGTCTGTCTTTTTTTCTTTTTTTGTTTTCTTTTGCATGTGATCTCGATCGTCTCGATTGCCTTGGCCCAGTTTTCGGAGACTCTTCAAGGCTCAAAGGGGATTCGAGGCTGATCGTCGCATGTAATCCACAATCACGATTTTCGATAAGAATCCTGCAGGAATTCTGTTAGGGACACTACATGACTTTAAATGGTATTATTCGAAGGTCATTGAGAACACTGATTACCGGCTGACTTGCTTGTATCTGTCCAGGATTTTAATGATTGTGATACGACCTCGATGCCGGACACGAGACTGAAAAACTCATTTCATGGCAACTGCATAATAATTTCTGCGTACAGTCACTACTACTCATTTCTGATCAGCGTGACTAAAGTATTTCGAACATATGCAATACTGTCAAATGCCTGATTACCAATTCAATGTATTTTGATTCCATCAGATGTTTACTTTCTACGATTGCAAGATTTATTGCGAATTTACATTACATAATTTCAAACTTATAATGACCTAGTTAAACTTTCAATATTCAGCTTACATGATACTACATAAAAATGGTGAAGTGTTGGCATCCTTATATTCCGTTTGCAGTTATACTTTTTTTTTAATTAGTTCTTTTTTTTATAGATTGGGTTTCCAAAGTGGCCACATGTCAGGGAAGTCAGGGAAATATCAGGCAAAAAAAAGGTTGTCAGGGAAATTTCAGGGAAATGCGAGTAGTTGTCAGGGAAAATAGAAATTGCCATTAATGTTAACTATGTTATTTTTGTTGTATTACATATATAACTTTTATAATTTATTTAACAAATTTTAGAAAATATCCAAAGATTTCGAAGGATTATAAATAATTTCCAGATATTCTCTGAGATTCTCTAGGTTTCTAATGATTTCAAGACATTTTCAATAATTTTTATTTAAGGATTTTAAGAGGTTTTTAGGAATTTTAAGTGATTTCAGCTAATTTTAAGGGATTTCAATAGGTTTCCAATAATTTAAAAAAATTTTTGAGAATTTTAAAAGATTCTGAAAATGTTTTATGGAATTTTGATGAATTACAGGAATTTTTAAGAGATTTTTATGAATTTTAAAAGATTTTGAAGTTTTTCTTGGAATTTAAAGTATTTCAAAGGATTTTGAGAAATTTTAAAAAGATTAGTGAAAATTGAAGGGATCTCATGAAATATTAACAAATTTGAAGGGATTTCGTGGAATTTTAAGATGTTTCTAGAAATTTCAATAAATTTTAAGAGATCTTTTCATAAGTTGTTGTAAATTCGAGAGATTTTTACGAATGTTAAATGTTGTGAAGTGATTTTAAATTTCAAAAGATTTAAAGTGATGCTAAATTTGAACAATTCTTATTTATTCTTATTTATTTTTAGATGGTAAGCCTATGTTGAGACAAGGCGATACAGGAGACTGGATCGGTACATTCGAGGGTCACAAGGGGGCAGTTTGGGGAGTTGCATTGAACCCTCAGGCCACCCGGGCAGCAACTGGAGCTGCAGACTTCAATGCAAAGGTTTGGGATGCAATAAAGGGCGAAGAAATTCACTCTTTTCAACACAATCACATTGTGAAGTCAGTCAACTTCAGTGCCGACTCAAATTACCTCTGCACTGCCTCCAATGAGAAGCTCGTTCGCATTTATGATCTCAATAAACCAGAAGCAGCACCACAGGTAGAATCTCAAAAAAATATATCTAAATAATAATATATCAACTTGACTGGCAAGAAACTTGATTAATAATTCGGTTGTTGCAAATTGAAACCAAAGGTGAAAGGCCTCCATCAATCATACATACATCAACTTTCTCTTTCTAGGTATTTTCGGGTCATACGAGTGGCATTAAACACGTTACCTTCTTTAACAATGACACAGCTCTAGTTTCCTGCGCAGATGATAAAACATTGCGAGTCTGGGATAGAACTAGTGGTCAAGAAACAAAAAGATTAGATTTCCCCGCTAGTCCCAGCTCCATGGAAGTTTCTAAAGACGGGAAAATAATCACCACCACGCATTCCAATGTTGTATCTTTTTGGGATAGCAAGGAGTAAGTTAATTTAGAATCAACTAGTAAAAATTTACCGAGCGTTGCCCGGTATTTTAAGGTGCTTCAAGTGATTTTAAGGAATTTCGATGAATTTTAAAAGTATTTTAAGGGATTTTATTTGATTTAAAAGGATTTCAATAGATTTCAAATGTGTTTCAAGGTGTTTCAAAAAATTGCAAGTCACTTTAATGAATTGAAAAGAATTAATTTGAAGAGACAGTTCAAAAGAGTTATCAAAAAAATTTTTTAGTTTTGGGAAACACTTTTCAATTATCTTTAAAAAATTGATAAGGCACGCTTTAAATTATCTCCATCAATATCCTTTGAGATCTTTTACCCTTGAAAATTGTATAATTCTGAATCGCAATAAGTTAAAATTACAAACGTTTAATCATGTACGGCCATTCTTTGAGACGACCCTGGCCTACTAGGAAACAAACTTGTTTATTTTATATCGCTTTAGTGACAAGTGCGCAAATGCTGAATCCTTTAGAACTTTACTTCCTTTTACCTTCAAACGAAATTATTACTCGGCCTCGATGATTTTATCCCTATTAAATCTCTCTTTTGAATTCTAGATTGACTAAGATACGAGAGTATACCGTTCCCACACAAGTCAATAGTGCAAGTTTGCATCCCGACTGCTCTATTTTTGTCTGTGGAGGAGAGGATCTCAAAATGTACAAATTTGACTACAGCACTGGCATTGAAATTGGTAAGATATTTAAATAAAAATTTTAATTTCTTTTTCAAGTTGTTTGACACTTACGTGTCTCAATTTTGAATATTGTCTTTGAAATCCTGAATATTTTTTGCAGAATCATTTAAAGGTCATTTTGGACCAGTCCATTGTGTGAGATTCTCTCCAGATGGGGAACTGTACGCGAGTGGTTCAGAAGACGGTACCTTAAGACTGTGGCAAACAATAGTAGGTAAAACATACGGCCTGTGGCGATGCATCGAGCAGCCAACGATCCAAGAGAACAATGCAGTACTGAATAATAAGCAAGAAGTTCCTGCCAATTGAATCTGAAAAATTACCCAAAAATTAAACTTTTGCACCACGTGAAACCGAATCTATTTGCCTTCGAAGCCTGAGGAGAGCAGGTTGGAAAACTAAGTCAGGGAATAGATCTTGTACAGTGTACTGTGTCGAAATCCTTTGTACATATTTAATAGACGTTTCGACAAAATGGCGGTGTTGTTTATCTTTCATGAAAGTCTAAATCCACCAAGACTTTTATTTTACATATCTTGGTGAAGACTGTGCTCGAAAATGCAATTTGAGACATGAACAAGAACGACTATTACAAACGATTAAAAATAATCATTAACATTTATTAAAGGTATACATATGTATTATATTACAAAATTACGCAGAGGTGTAGTGAGAAATAAAGAAGTTTTGAAATATACGTCGTGCGTGACTACAGCGAACGCTTCTCTTTATACAGGTATAAAACGTCATTACTAGCTAGATATTTTCTAGAACTTCTGGCAGTATCATAGGTGCTTTTTTCTAAATAAAAAAAGCGAGATCACCTTCGTCACCATTCTCACGCGAAACTAACATCTCTTAGAGTACCAAAGACTTGAGCTTATCATCTATATTTACATTCCTGCAGGTACACTCTTCACTTTCTTGCGTTGTCTCGAATGCACTCGCACATTCACATCCACCACTAATCTTGGACCTCGATGTATTTTCTGTACAGCTATTATTTAAATCCCTGCGAATTCAAATCGTCAGCAGGTTACGACTCAAAGAGCTGATTTTTGATGCTGGTCTTCTGGTGGACGGAAAGTGTCCAGGGAGAAAAAGAGGACAGTTGCCAGGTAAATTTTTAAAACTTGCAGCTTTTAACCAACAAACTGTGAGAGGTCTGGCAGTTTGAAACCGTTGAAAGTAGTAGGTGTTGGCGAACCTCGCAAACTACTTCTTTGTTGATTGAAACCTGGGAATCCACTATTTGGAGTTGTGAATTGTAATCTTGATGAAGATTCGGTTGCTGCTAGAACGAAACCACATTGTGCGGTACAGACGTCATCTCGCAAAATTGCTTCTCGGGAAGCTTCTCTTAGAAGTTGATTGCAGTCCGTTACTCGTAAGGAAGCACACTGAGTCTGGAATGAAAAGTAATTTAACGTTATTAAGTATTCTTCAATTTATTGTATTAAAATAATATTTTCAGGTTCCTGATATCTAATGCTGCCCAAAAGAAAAACTTAGTCTCGAAATGAGTGTAAAATTTTAAGGATTCAGGTTGGCTAAATGTCAGGGAAGTCAGAGAAGTGTCAGGGGAAAAAAGTTTGTCAGGGAAGTCAGGGAAATGTCAGGGAAAATATAAATTGAAATTTGTATTCATTATGTTGTTATTTTTGTCATATTATATATATATATATATATATATATATATATAACTTTTATAATTTATTTAACAAATTTTAGAAACTATCCAAAGATTTTGAAGGATTATAAATAATTTTCAGATATTCTCTGAGATTCTCTAGGTTTCTAATGATTTCAAGACATTTTTAAGAGGTTTTTAAGAATTTTAAGTGATTCCAGATTTGTATAATATTTAAAAGATTTAGTTGAATTTTAAAAGGACTTTATGAAATTTTAAGAGATTTTTAAGGAAGTTTAAGGAATTCAAAGAATTTTAAGGAATTTTAAAGTTCCTTGAGAAATTTTAAAGGATTTCACGAGATTTTTATGATTTTCTAAAGATTTTGTGGAATTTTAGGGAATTTTGAAAAGCTTTCAAAAATTATTAAAGTTTTTTTTACGTATTTTAAAGGATTCAAAAGTTTTTTGTGGAATTATAAAAGAATTTAAGAAAGAAGAGAAGAATTTTAAGAGATTTTAAGAAATTATAAATATTCTCGTGGAATTTAAAAGGATTTTAAAAGGCATGTAAGAATTTAAAAAAATTTTAATTATTTTAAAGTGATTTTAAAGAATTTAAATTTTCCTCGTGGAATTTGAAAGGATCTTACAAAATTGTTATGATTTATAAAAGATTTTGTAGAAGTTTAAAGAATTTCAAGAGGCTTTCAAGAATTTTAAGAAATATTTACGTATTTTAAGAAGCTTATAAAAATTGTAAGTAATTTTGACGTTTTGAAAATGATTTTAAGGAATTTTAATAGTCCTCATAGAATTGTAAAAAATTTCAAGTCATTTTTGATTTTTAAAAGATTTTGTGATATTTTTTATTTCAAGAGTTTTTTTTAGAGATTTTAATGAACTTTAGGGAATTTTCAAGAATTTCAGGAGATTTTTAAGATCTGTAAATGATTTTGTAAAATAATTGTAAAGGATTTTATTGAATTTTAAATACTGTAGTGGAATTTTAAGATATTTAAAGATTTTTTTAGAAATTTCAAATGATTTCAGCAAATTTTAAGGGATTTCAATAGGCTTCCAATAATTTTAAGAAATTTTTGTGCATTTTAAGAGATTCTGAAAATTTTTTATGGAATTTTGATGGATTACAGGAATTTTTAAGAGATTTTTAGGAATTTGAAAAGATTTTGAAGTTTTTCTTGGAATTTAAAGTATTTCAAAGGATTTTAAGGAATGTTAAAAAAATTAGTAAAAATTGAAGGGATCTCATGAAATATTAACAAATTTAAAGTGATTTCGTGGAATTTTAATATGTTTCTAGAAATTTCAATAAATTTTAAGAGATCTTTTCATAAGTTGTTGTAAATTGGAGAGATTTTTACAAATGTTAAATGTTGTGAAGTGATTTTAAATTTTAAAATATTTAAAGTGATATTATACGAAATTTTTGAAAAATTTCAATAGTATTATTATTGAAAATTTATACGTATTTTTAATATTTTTCTGTCAGGGAAATTTGTCTGAAAGTCAAGGAAAAGTCAGGGAAATGTCAGGGAAATTGAAAAATTGAATCAAAAAATTGTATAAAACTCAATATGTAGGAAGAAATATCAAAGGATTTAAAAAATTTCACAGGACTTCAAGGACTTTAGTTGAAAAAAGAAAAATGTTTCTTACTCCTTCAGCAGTGCAGATACAACTACTGCAGGGTGTGGGGAATCCGGACTCTCCAATAGCGACATTTCTTCCTCCAATTTGACAACCATGTCTGGTTTCTCTCCAAGCGGAAAAGTCCATATGTGGCATGGAACTGCAAGGCACTCGGGGATTCAAGAAGTTGCTTGGAAGATCGAAAGCTGCCCTCTGCATTTCATTATGTTGGTCCATATTTTCGCACATAACTTTAGAGAGAGTAGTTTTCCTAATTTCCGATAACTGTGGCTCGGTAAATCTGATATTAGGATCATCAGTTTCATACCAGTATCTATCGCACTTTCTCGACTGTCTGAACTGAATAGCAATGATACAGGCGAATGTTGGACCCACGAGACCACCTTGAAGAGGCCTTTCGCTCATACCACCAGGGAACAGATCAATGTCATCCACGGAGGCATAAACTCTCTTCATTCTCGCTATTACTTCTGGGGCCATTTCTCTAGATAGATCCTCAAATGTGGATGCTCTCTTCAAATTACAAAGAGCTCTGTAATTATTATACGATGGGATGCCGTGATCTCTAGCTCGCTGGATATTCAAGGCTATCAAATCGACACCAGAGTGAGGAATTTGATGATTTTCGAAGAGATGATTCGTCACTTCTCCAGTGATAAATTGATCGAGGGTTTCCATGGGCGTGGCAACAAGGCCTCGAAGCATTTCGTCTACCATTCCTTGTTGATAGAGCATATCAACATTGAAGAAGCCATCTCGCAAGAGAATTGGAGGATCAATAGTTTGGTAGTTTGAATCCATTCGAGGAAGATGAGGTCGCAGGAGAGAGTGACCAATTCTATAGGCAGCAGCTGCAAATTCGTTTAAAACACTGGGATTACAAGTAGGAGAATATTCCTTGTGATATCCTTGAGGAAGAAGCTTCAACCCGTAAAGACTAACGGCGTTCCAACCCAAGATCCTGGGTAAGAACTCGTTGTAGGTGATGTGCTGCAGCATCGCACTGATGATACGACGAGTCTCCTGGAAGAGCTTCTCATGATCCCAGTGAGGATTGACTTGCCTGAGTCCGTCCATAATCCTATTATGTTCTCGAACCCACATAGTGTGCATTATTGTCAATGCAGGTTGTTCTGAAGCTCGTCCATCTCCTCCAATAAAGCAATATCCTGATCTTGCCTTGCACTCTGGATGAGTGGCAGACTGAGGTAAAAGATCCTTTCCACGATTTGGATGACTCGTGATGTTCATTCTACCGTTGAATCCTCTCAGTAAATTACAAATACAATTATTCTCTCCATAAACAACTGAAGCATCCAAGAAAGCCGTATTTTGATTAACCTGCTCTCTAGGACCCAAGTGTTGCTGTCCAGGAAGGGATCTCATTGAAGGGAAGCAGAGTCTCGCCCCCGTAGAAACATTCACAGTTGGGTAAAAGTGATCACCAGGTGGAACCGGGAATGGATTGCACTCAGGATGGACTGTCCTTGCAGAGTCACAGGATCTACAACTGGGAATCGACTCAGCAAATCCTTTATGAATAGGTGTCATCGTTAAGTCGTGATCAATAAACTGAGCATACTGCATGACCATTAGAGTATACCTATTGTGCAAATTAGAAATATCGGGATGAATCACAGTAGAAATAACTCTGGGATTTGGAAGTGGTGATCCAGTAACCGAGGACATTCTGGGTTTAGAAACACCATCTTCGTAAACTGGAGGCAGCAGTCTTGCAAAAGTCGTCAGAGATTTTCCCAAGTTTGGATTCCTCAAGTTGTTACAGTGACCTGAGAGAGTTCTGTAAGGAGTATTTGGGTCGCATGCAGATTCGTCAACAGGGCAATCGACTTCTTCGTGATTGGTAGCTTTTTTGTTAGGAATTAATCCTGACACGTCGACATTTTGAAGAAGATCTGTAAAGTCAGTGCTCGGGAAACCCAAAATATTATCTGGAGAATCAAAAGTTTGCCTCTTCCTTCTACGACGAAGACCCTGAGGGCCATTTATGATTTCGTTAGTTGCCAATTCGTAAAGAATCGAGGAATTAGCCAGTAAAAGGGCATCTTTATTCGCCTTTGAGAAACTGGCAGCTGTTCCAGCTGGAGATTTCGGATCAGCATATTTTTGTTCCATCCAGGATTTGTACTCCAATTGTTTCCTTTGAATCAAATCTTCCTCAGCTTTCTTCAAGGCAGCAGCAATCACTTCTGAACTGATTTCTGGAACGATTTCAGCGGCTTCAGTGGTGCTCATGAAGTTGTCTGTGATTGGAGGAGGCATTGGATCCTCATTCCAGGCACTTACGTCGAGAACGTCGTGCTGATTGCAGATGATTCTAACGTTCAAGTACGGATCTTGTTGGAAGAAAGATTTATGCTGTACCCTTGTCATCTCAGTATTTGCGCACAGGATTCCAGCTAGAGAGACTTTTCGAATTTCTGAGAGTTGAGCTGGCGTGAGTCCAGAAGGCGGAATGTCGTTTTCATACCAGAATCTGTCAGAGTTTCTTAGTTTTACAAATTGCTCTTTCAGAAGGCAGACAAAGGTTGGACCAACGGCTGCACCTTCTCTTGGGATTTCCAGGATTCCTCCAAGGAGAAGGTCAATGTCCTCAACTCGATCATAAATGTATGCGAGAGCACTAGCATCTTCTGGCCGCATGATTTGCTCCAGTGCAGTGAAGTTATGGATCTGAAAAAAGGTATGGATTATTTACTTACTATATGTATATAGTTTTAAGAAAAATTGGTCTATTCTATTTTGAGGAAGCTTAAAAATAACATATATATACCTGCATACTATTTCCAGAGCAATGAGAGACGAACTCCACGTATCCAGGAACTCCATGGTCCCTGGCTGTATGAACGAGAAGAGCACTAGGATCCCAATGTGAGAAACCAGCTTCTTGAACGCTAAGATTCAGACTAACATGATTAGCGGAAGCAGTCAAGTGTCTTTCCAAAGAATTATCATTGTGTGAAGAGAGAGAAGTCAAAGCCTGTAAAGCTGCAAAAGCTACAGCATCAAGAGCACCACCTCTATTGGTAGAAGAATATCCAGAATAGTATCCACTTGTAGCTGGTCTCAATTTAGGATCAGAATAAGCAGCTTCTCCCAAAACACTTGGTACATATTCATTGATAGTAACGTGTTGGATTTGTGCCACAACTGCTCTACGAGCTTCCAAGTACAGTCTTGATTCGTCCCAATGATTATTTTCCAATGATAATTTATCAGCAATCCTGTTGTGTTCCGAAAGCAGAGCCAGGTAAAGTTGACCTAGGGCGGATCCTGATTCTTTGCAGATTTCGCAAGCTGAAGGATCCACCTTGCCATGACTGTAAGTTCTCAATTTGTGCAGTTTCTCATCCGTATTTCCATATAGGTCTGAGCCATCCAGATATCCGGAAGCTCCATTCATCTGTTCCCTGTGTTCGAACCGGCAGATGTGAGCGCTGAGGGTTGGCACGTTGCGGTAATAATTGAAACATGATCCTGATTCATTGAAAGCCTCGTAACATTCTGAATGATTTGGAGTTCTCGAGCAGCAGTTTGCCTGCCTTTGGGGGTGGATTGGAGACGAGATATCACGAAGTAATAACTCGGTCCAGATTCCGGTAAGACTTGTGAGACCCTCGTGAAGGTCCTCAGGGTTTAGCCTACTTCGTACCTTCGACACTGCGTCCAGAGATGATGGAAGAACATGACTGCTCACCGACTGCAGCCTTGGGCTGCTGATACCTGTGAATAAGGATAGTTTTAAATATATGTAGATTGACGAGTACCTAGTATGTACTTAAGTATACTAGTTTAACGTATAGGAGATTTTGCTTATAGGCTATATAGTATGCCTCTAGGAGAACTTGTTTATTGACGAGTTTCTTCTTTGGTGACTTATTATTAAAAAGTAGAAGCTAATTTGAAAAAGAATTTACAGGCTCACAGCCCTAGCGAAAACTTTGGATTTAAATTCATTCCAAATTAATCCGAATCATTCCGGAATTTGTATCCGAACCAAACTGTTTCATTCCGATCTAATCCAAAGGAAGTTTTCAATCCTAATTAATCCGAAACCCATTCAAAAGCAATCCGAATCTTTAAGGGTGTTAGTGCCAAGTTCTAATCTAAAAATTCGATTTCTTCATTTTACTCAACAAATATTAAATTTGAAATTTTTTTTCTCTGTAGAATTAATCAATTTTTAACTAGAATTATGCGTACAAAGCGAGAAAATATCTAGTTCAATTATTTTTTAAGTAAAATGAAAATATTCAATATTGAAGTTAAATTTTGAATTCTTCGTTTTATGCAAAAAGTATTGAAATTAAATATTTTTTCGCTCTGTATGCAGTTTTATATTTGAAAAGAGATTAGCACTACAGAGCGAAAAAATATTTATCTATAATTTTCGTTGAGTAAAATGGAGAATCCGAATTAATCAGAATTAAACCGAATAAATCCGGTCAATCCGAATGAATACGAACTTTCAATTCGAATGAATCCGGTTCGGATTAATTCTGATTCAACTTTCGGATTGATTTTGAATGGGCTTCGGATTAGATCGGAATGAAACTGGTTCGGATACAAATTCCGGAATGATTTGGAAAATTTCATATTGATTCGGAGTGAATTTCAACCCAAAGCTTTCGCTAGGGAAATAAATTATTTTAATCTTTCCGGTATATTTCGAAATAGTTATAATTGAAAATTCCACCTGTTGCGTCTGCATAAAATGTGAGGAAATGGTTTACATAATTTTATTATTCATAAAAATCATTACTACAATAATACTTTGCAAAATTTATCACAAAGACTTTAATCACTTAGAAATGTTATTTATTTGGTTTTAAATTAAATTGATAAAAAAAATTTTAAGTTCTGAAACATGGTACTAAATATAATTTCAAATTTTAAAAACTTGTAAATACATCCCCAGAATAAAGTAGATAATTATATGTAGTTTTATAAAATGTTATAATAGTTTGATTGCATTATTAGTTCCCACAATTAGATACCCACCATCATAAATGAGTTACAGTCAAAGTTGTTACGTTAATATCATTATTATTATTATGCTTCGATCATTACACCCACGCGGAAGACAATACATAATAAATATAATAGTCTCCTTACAATTATAAAATTTCTCCATTTCCGCATTTCCATTTCTACTGAATTAGAACGTTCTCGATTTTAAGCTTCACTTTCTTCACAATTGTCAATTATAATTAAAATACAAATTGTAATGAAAATGCATATGGAGATGAAAAGGATTATATTTTTTAGAATTTTAGAAAAAATTATAACTTATTTTAAATATTTCAAAGGCCTAGGCTTTTGAAATATTTAAAATTTCCTGAAATTTTGATGATTTCTCACTAGGCCATAAATTCTTTTGGTTTGAAACTTTTCTCTATTTTTAGGTCAGCATTCGCGCAAGGGAACACGTGAAGGTCGAAGCACCACTGGCCAGGAAGCCGGAGACTGGCGTCACTTTCTTCGCTCTTCTCATCACTTTCATATTTTCGTTGGGATTCCTTCTTCTACGCCAGCTGTCTCTTCTTCCCCTTTCTCTCAAGTTCTTTAGGAACAGATCCTGTTACTTCACACGTTATTTAGAGCATTCCAAGAATAATAACAAAAAGACACCTATCCGTGTGTCATCAAAATCAGAAAGTTATCTAAGTTCATATTTAATAGAAACTATTCAAAATATTATTAAGGGTGTTGAAGCCAAGTTTTAATCTAAAAATTCGATTTCTTCATTTTACTTAACAAATGCTAAACTTGGAATCCTCTCCGTCTGTGAAGTTGATCAATTTTTAACTAGAATTATGCGCACAGAGCGAGAAAATATCTAATTCAAATATTTTTGAAGTAAAATGAAAATATTCAATTTTCAAGTTAAATTTTTAATTCTTCGTTTTATGCAAAAAGTATCGAAACTAAATATTTTTTCGCTCTTTACGTAATTTTATAGTTGAAAAATGATTAGTGCTACAGAGCGAAAAAATATTTATCTATAATTTTCTATGAATAAAATGGAGAATGGAATTTTGAGCTTAACACTTGTGTCCAACGCCCTTAAAAGAGAAGAAGATAAACATTTCTGAGTTCATAAACTTATTCTGAATTAGTAAGAATTTGATTAATTGAATTAGTGGCCTTATGACTTATACTGAATTAGTTATTTTTCCACTTTATACTAAATGAAAGAGTAAGTTACCTCTTTCTAGAGTTAGTAAGAACAACTTAATAATCTATTTAGTAGTTTTACTTACTAATTAAACATTAATAGTATATACATACTAATTAAATAGTATATAATGAATATAATTTATTTTTGCCATATTATATATCTTTTTTAGTTTATTTAATAGATGTTAAAAGATTTCTAAGAATTGCAAAGAATGATAAATAATTTTCAGTTATTCCACTGTGAGATTTTAACGACTTTCGTCGAATTTTAAAGTTTACACTGAGAAAAATGTTTGGTTCGGACAACAAAACTTTTTGTTGCTATAGAAGCAACAAAAATTGTTGGTTGTGCCAACCGAATTTTTGTTGAACCAACCAAAGTTTTGTTAATTCAACCAAAACTGAGATTTTGTTGGTTTAAATGAATTTTTTTGGTTCAACAAAAGGTTTTTTGAAAGAATCAAGATTTGGTTGGCACAACCAAACAATTTTTGTTGCTTCTATAGCAACAAAAAGTTTTGTTGTCCGAACCATGATATATCATGGAATCTTATTAAGGAATTTGGAAAGATTTTTATGATTTTTAAGAGATTTTATGGAATTTTAAGGAGTTTCAAGAGGTTTACTAATTCATTTATTCTTGTTACTAATTCATTCATTCTTGTTACTAAGTTGTTACTAAGGAAACTGACTTTTGTTTTAACGAGATTCATCTCTTATCACAATCACATGGTGAGTTGTTAAAGTGGGCATGACGGTCCGGGAAAGTAAAATTTTCCATCAATTTAGCCAGTTCGCTAATCCGTTACAGTTACTGTATGTAATAAGAGTCGTAACAAGGGAATCACAAGTGACAGATTATTATTTATATACATTGCTTGTGGCGCAATGTCGTCGACTCTCTATTTCACCAGTGCGGCGTAGCGGTGCCTTCTGCATGCTAATTCGTCTTTTCTAATCGAGACCTCGTGCTCGCTGCTCAACCTGAGCTCGAAATGGGCCTGTGCCTATGTTATGTGCACTTAGAACGTGTTCCAATTTTCACTTTCCACTCGTGACCCTCTAAATGATCGTCCATCGCCTCAACAAGCACATATGATGATCACATCAAATGAGCATGAGCTCAGAGTAAAGATTAAAATAATTCTTGTATCCGAACCAAATGGTTTCATTCCGATCTAACTCAAAAGCAATCCGAACCTTTAACGGCGTTAGTGCCAAAATCTAATCTAAAAATTCGATTTCTTCATTTTTCTCAAGAAATATTAAATTTGAAATTTTTTTCCTCTGTAGAATTAATCAATTTTTAACTAGAAGTATGCATACAGAGCGAGAAAACATCTAATTCAAATATTTTTTAAGTAAAATGAAAATATTCAATTTTGAAGTTAAATTTTGAATTCTTCGTTTTATGCAAAAAGTATCGAAATTAAATATTTTTTCGCTCTGTATGCAGTCTTATATTTGAAAAATGATTAGTGCTACAGAGCGAAAAAATATTTATTTGTAATTTTCGTTGAGTAAAATGGAGAATGGAATTTTGAGCTTAACACTTGGGTCCATTTTGAATTTTAGAAATCTGACTTGAGATTCGTTATCAGACACATCTGGCAAAGAAAATCAAGACAAAAAGACAAGATCAAGAAAAGAACTTGATTTTCAAGATCTTGAAATCAAGATCTTGAAATTTTCTTGAAATTTCTTGTCTTGAACGGGATCACTAATATTAATACGTACTTAGATGTAAATAATTATTATACCAGGGATTTTTAGTAATTAAGGAAAAAATTACCTACCATCAGAGTAAGCAGGTGCCAAAAATTTAAGATACGGAGATCCTCTGGCACCCCAGGCAGGATGCCTCACATTATTACAAGCACCGGAAGGAGTTCTGTACTTGCTCGGTGGGCAAGGTCTTTCAGATGATGTGCATGGTTCCCTGTTTCTTTTCAATCTGTCTTGCAACCTGAAAAAAAGAAAAAAAAATCAATCCTGACTAGAAATTCTCCTGAAAAGTGCTAACAAACAATTATCATTTTGAAAATTATCAACAATTTATTTGATCATCAAAAATTCTTGGAATTTTGCAATTCAGGTGAACCACGACGAACTTTGAGTGCAATTTAATCTGTAACTCTCACGGATCGTTACAGATAGACTTCCGCGTATTTTTAATAACTTTCTTTTTCCCACAAATGCGAAATACTTCCTAGAATGGTGAGTTCTCTATAGAAATAATCGATTTTCAATCGTGAAGGTCATTCAACCATATATTTATTCATAGTTGTGAATACATTTTCACCGCATTAATATAATAGACTGAGAATTTGAAATCGTTCGCCGAATAGCTATCCTGATAGACTTTATAAATTCCGTATGAATTTTTTCAAAAATAAATCTTTTTATGCGATTAATTGTCCTAATCCATGGTGGCCACATGTCAGGGAAGTCAGGGAAGTCAGGGAAATGCGAGTAGTTGTCAGTGAAAATAGAAATTGACATTTATGTTAACTATGTTATTTTCGTCGTATTACATATATAACTTTTATAATTTATTTAACAAATTTTAGAAACTATCCAAAGATTTCAAAGGATTATAAACAATTTCCAGGTATTCTCGGAGAATTTCTAAGTTTCTAATGATTTCAAGACATTTTCAATAATTTTAACGTATTTTAAGAGGTTTTTAGGAATTTTAAGTGATTACAAGAGATTTGTATAATACTCAAAAGATTTAGTAGCATTTTAAAAGGACTTCATGAAATTTTAAGTGATTTTTAAGGAAGATTAAGGAATTCAAAGAATTTAGTAGGTTCCAAACGTCGCAGTAGTTAAAGCCAGGCATAGTCAGCCAAATAAGTAGTAGAGCTTTTACGATAACACTTCTTTCTTTCTCTATCACTAAAACTTAAAAAAAAAAAAATTAATAATAAAGAATGTCTCAACCATTAAAAATTATTGATAATTTTTCACCGTTAATTTGTGAGGTTTTAGACTTGGATAATTACCACTTAAAATTGTCTTGCAATTAATAATTGAATCTTCACTTAATTTTATATGATTTATCAATCATATTGATGATCTTAATCGCAGAGAGAAGTTCCTATTTTCCCGATTGCAGTTAATTAACGTATATAAAGTAGTAATAACGTCTTAAAGTAATAATGAAAGATTTAATTCTGATAGGTATAATTTTATCGCTCCAATCTTGTGTTATCGTCTCGATGGTTTATTGCTCTTTTTTTTTTATTGAAAACTTAGTTCGTGTTGTGACTTTTACTTCCATGTTCGCAGAAAGAACCGATTTCAGTCTAGCCGTTATGCAGTGCAAGAGCAAGAAAGGTTTCTTGTTCGACAATAATTATGGGCCGGATCCCCTTTCCTCGACCTCGTCCCCAACGGCCAATCTATTACTCCTATTATTGCAGTTGCACTAGTACCCACTGCCATATTTGCCACTGCCACGACCGTCACTAAAATAATCATCAGAGACGAGAACAGACCGTGACACTCACCGAACTCTCCCTTTCTCCAGAAAATTTTTGACGGGAAAAAATTATTTTTTCATTTTTAACATCACAATTAAGAATAAAACTACTTACCCTATCAAAAAATGACCAGCGGGAATTTGTAGATCTTTTGGTGGTCAACAATTCTGTTTTAAAAATATTTAAAAATTCTCCAATGACCATTTTTTAATAAAATAAGTATGATAGAAATTATTTTAACTTGATATTCCTTAAAATTACTCAAAGTCCTATGAAATCTAATTATATCTCTTAAAATTTCTGAAAATCCACTGAAATTTTGTAAAATAGATTGGATCCATTCAAAGTCTTTAAAATTACTTAATATCCCATAAAATATGGTAAAATCCCTTAGAATCACTTAAAATTCCATGAAATACTGTAAATTCCCTTGAATCCCTTAAAATTCTTTAAAATTACTCAATACCCATACAATATCTTAAAATGCCTTTAACATCCTTCAAAATCTGGTGAAATTCGTCTAAATATTGTAAAATCACTTAATGTTTACTTAAAATTACTCAATATCTCATGAAGTCTCATTATATCTCTTAAAATTACTCAAAATTACGTGAAATTTCGTTAAATTCTTTAAAATTCTTGAAATTTCAATACAATCTCACCAAATCCTTAAAAATTTCTGGAAATAAATATCCTTAAAATGACTTAATATCTCATAAAATATCTTAAAGTCGCTTAAAATTACTAAGAATCTCCCAAAACATCATCAAATACCATAAAATTACTTAAAATCACATGAAGTCTTATGAAATGCCTTGAAATTCCTGAAAATCCAATGAAATCCCGTAAATCCCTTAAGTCGTTAAAATAACTTAATATCCTATGATATATCGTTAAATCTCTGAAGATTATTTAAAATTTAATAAAATTCCTTGAAATACCATGAAATCGCTTAATATTTCGAAAATCTCAATAAATTTCGTAAAACCCTTTTACAAATTCCTTAACATTATTCCTTATTATTATCCTTTTATTATTCCTTAACATGGAATCCCATGAAATCTCATTAAATCTTTTAAAATATCTTAAAATCCAATGAAATTTCGTAAAATGTCTAGAAATCTCTGAAAATTTTCTCAAATTACATAAAATTCCACAAAATATATAGTCAAATCCCATTTAATTACTTTACAATCCCATAAAATTTCATAATTCATAAATTGTATTATTTCTTGGACCACGAAACTTTGTATCACAAGAAATCGTCTATATCGAAGATTTATTTTGTTATTTTGTTCTAACTCCAGAGTCCATTTGAAATTAATCAGACCTTGTAGGAAGCATTAAAGGATCTGGTTTTATTCGATCTTAGTTTGCCTTATCAAGAATCATCTCTTTTTTTTCTCTTTTTTTTTACCAGGAAGGCGGTACAATTGTGAATAATTCAATTAAGCCAATGACCTTCGTAGAATTAGACGGCCGTTTGGTGAGCAATAGAATTTGAATGAACGTAGATTATCATTTTTAAACTCTGATTATTACTCATGAATTCTATTTCTTCTCGGTGAATTTTTCTGGACCATTATTTCTATAAAATTCTGGAATGTAACTTTTTAATGTAATCTTACCAAGTCTTCGATTGGCGAGCGAATCTTTCAGCCTCGACAGCAACTCGTGCTCTGGCTTGCAAATCATGGTCTACCCCATATACGTATTCTGCAAGAGTTTAAAAAATAATTTGTTTACTTTCGGTGGTAAATTAATTAATAAGGCTGCTTTTTTTAAGCTTCCAAAATCAAAAACTCTATTGAAAGTTCGTCCATTTGTAACATTAATTAATTATAAAGAAAGTATTAAATAAATTAAATAGAAATAAAGAGTGGAAATTTTGATTTAAATGTCAAAAATGAAAGTTCAAAAAATAGGTAAATCTCAGACAATTAAATTTACGCATGTAAAAAAAAGAAAAGCACCTTGGTGATTACGTTAACTAGACTATTAGTCGAAAGTACTTTATTTTTATGCGAGCAATTGTGATTCTGTTCGACTCGATCAAAAATCGTGTGAAGAGTCTCACTATTGTTCCAGGATTATGCAATCTAAAATCATCTTCTCCAACCACTGACGTAATTCTTTTCACTCCCAGGAAACAAAAAGTCTTCCGACCAATATATATTTTAAAATTATTTGCTAGTTATATATTATAAATAAAGAAGCAGCTAGTATTACAAAATTTCCCTTAAAACAAGCTTTTTGTTTTTGTTATAAATTAAATAATATTAGACACCACAAAACTTAATAATAATTAATAATAATAATTACCCGAAAGATTAATTTGATCGATTGCAGGGGAAAGTGCTAGGGCTGCACAAACCACAGTCAGGAGTCCCAAGCTGGTCCTAAAACATAATTAATTTCATTCATGATAAATAGAATTCTTCTGTAAATTGTATATAAAATTTAAAAATATATACCTAATTGGGATTTGCTTTGCAAATAACGAAAGAATTCGATTCCTAAAATTTCTACATTCTCATCAAATAATGTATTAGATTTTTGTAAAATTTGTGCCCTGAATCCGAAAAACATGTTTTTACGAATGTGCCTATCTGTGAGTAGATTTGTACTCATACAAAGATAAAAAAGAAACTAGTAACGTCTAAAAAAGCTTTTCTTCTATAAATAATAATTATAAGTATTAAAACTCCTTCAACTCAAGGAACTGATTTGCATAATAATGAAACTTCTTTCTTCAATATATATATACATATACTATCTATTCAACTATTCATTCATATTTTATTCTCTCATCCTTTCTTTTTTGAATTACCTATATGAACATTGAATAGAATTGTATTACAATAATCGCTTCATCGTTAAAATCGGCTTTTGTTTGCTTAAAAATAATTCATAAAGAAAAACTATTAACATAGATATTTCCTCCTTTTATAGGAAAAGATGTTAGGGTATACTCTCAACTGTAATGAGTCAAGCAATTAATTTTTATTGCTTTTTTAACAATTCTTTCCTTGGAAAGGAAACCGCTGATAATCTCGAAATTTCTTAAGAGTGTAGGAATTTTCTATTCCACAACTATTTAATTTTGTGCATTATTATCTTTTTATACAAGTATGTATCCTAGAACCAATACTACGTAAATATATGAGAAAAATTATATTTCTCTTCTTAAAAGCCATGTATATATCAGTAGTAATCCGATTCCTATCTTATTGGCATTTTTTCCCCTGCAATGTAATTTCTATCATTTATTGAGATAGTGAATTGAAAATTTCTAAAATTTGTCTCAGTAAATGACGTAAATGTAGAAATGGTATTGTATTACTGATTACCAGAAAAGAGGGATTTATTATTATTAGTCCTCTAATTAAAAAGCCTGCTTTTTTATCTTGAAACTATATGTATATAGTATATGATATAATATATAATATAATATAATATAATAATATAATATTATATATTAGTATATTTAATGCATTTCTGATGCTCTAAAATTTTTTATTGCTCTCTTATCTCGATTCTAATAAACAATCCTATACATGAGAGAAATTCTCGGATTGTTTTCTCCCGTGAAATGTTTGATTGCTGAACAAATAAACCTTTTTGCTTCAAGACTGAGAATCACTGGATAAGCGAACTTTAACTTTCATCTTCGTCCAATGAATACCACGACGCAAGGCTTGACACTTAATAATTGAAAGGGACTCTTGTAATTTGTTTGAATAAATCTTTCACCACCAATAAGATTATTATTGCTAAAATTGGTCAGGTCAAATGATTTGGCAAACGAAAGTTTACTGTTTTGCTGCTAAGAATTGTGTATCCTTCATGCACGAACGAATTGTTGTTTTGACATTGATATCATTTCATCATACATTTTATCTACTTATATAAAACCGAGTGTCAGTGTGCGTGTGTCCCGAATTGGCTTCCACACCCTTCAGAGCCCGAAAGAAAATTTTTCCGGGCGTTATAAATTTGCCCAGCGAATTTTTTAAAAAATATTGTCAAAGTACCTGCGAATTTCTTTATTTTTTTCCTCGTAGACGATTCTTTCTAGTCGCCACATTTTCCAATACTTTCAAAATGGCAAATTTAATTAAACTTTCCCCAGTTTATAAATGTCTGTAATACGAAACGTTTTCTCTGTATGTGTCTCTGATGTGTGAAATGAGGAAAAAAATATATAAATTCAATAAAATGAAACACCGAAGATCGAATTCACAGCTACTTTTCATTGTTTCAGCTTTTTTTTAAATCTAACTTTCTAGTTTAAATAAAAATTTCGACTCGGAAAGAGGGATTTATAAGAGCGGGAAAAATGCCGGAATTGTCAGGGAATTTCGCAGATAAAATGTAGTAGATACCCTTGGGGAAATGATTAATTTAAATTGGTTTTCTTCTAGAACAGAATTCATTTGAATCACTTATTGATAATATCAGCTAGAACACTTTTGTCGAAGCACTTTTACTTTTAAGGCACTCGATCCATAAAAATGCGAATGCGGATGTTTGTTGTGCTGGGTGTTAAAAAGTTGGCAGCCTCGACTTTTAACGATTTACACGACGACGTGTAGCTAGTAGGAAGGTGGGCTTCAATGGGCCTCAGGCTAAATAGAATCGAGACGAGAGACCAAGTCCAGGGACTTCTATAGCCCCAGGACTCATATCTCTAGTCTTTTATAGTAAATTTCTTTCAGTAGGTATAGTTGAGTTAAAGAGATTAATGTTTATAAAAAATGTACAATATGATAACTGAAAGTAATAGAAAAAAGGTTTAGGGTTCACGCTTTAAATTTGTATAACAGACATCTTTGTGTACAAATTTTTGGGATAGAGATGTAATTTATGTAATTAATTAGGGCCTTCTTTGTATCAATAAAAGGTTAAACTTTCACGAGATTCTTTTTAGTGTTTGCGAAAGTGAGTTCGATAATGCAAATTTATTATGTTAAGACGATTTTAGAACTCGTCCAATTTACATACATCGTCTTATTTTTTAATATTCTCTGTGTCATTGTCCATAATTAATGATTTTGAGCCCATCAGACACAGAGCTAAGATTAGAACGATCGAAATTTTACTTTCATTCTATATGGTAAAAGAAATAACAAAAGTAAAAGACTAGAGATATGCATAAAGAAATAAAGAGAATAAAGATATAAGGAAGATTAAAGAATGAAGTACTTTCGAGCGAATTAAGAGAGACTTGTGAAAATAAGATCAGTGAAAGTTTTTTTTTATTTTTATCTTATTCGAAAGATTCGAATTGTTCATAAGGTTGTTGTGTTTGATAGAAAAATCGATAAAATATAGAATAGGTAATCGTAGTTTGTAAATGAAAATGGATTTGAACTTTATGGGCTAATTTGATTGTAAAAAAATTTAATTATGCAAATGAAACATTCATGTATGATTCGTCGCGCGGTTTCAAAGCTTTTCTTAAGCAAATGGAAAGGCGTGAGATTTGAGAGACATCGCCTTGGCTTTGCGTTTGTGGTCTTCATAAATAAGTTTATCGTTGCACGTACGAGCCACTCATTTTCTCGGTTGGAAAAAGTATTGTCCATCTCGAGAGTAAAAAGAGTAGTTTTCTTACTTTTTCTATAAAGTATACCACTGTTTTACTTTTTTACATTTATGTAGCTTTGTTGCTCTTTATATCTACTGAATTGGTTTAATATAGATTTAAAGATTTAATATCACTAGCAGACCAACACGTGCGCTACGCGCACGATTATTTATTTAATTTTTTACAATTTCAAGTCATTAAAAAATCAATGAAATTTTGCTGATTTAAATTCAGAGAGTAGGTTTGAAACAACAATTTAACCGAGATTTTAGGGACATTTCGTTACATCATTTTTTGGAGAGGTATTTCAAGAGATTTCTATGAATTTTAATGAATTTTGACCATTTTCAAGTAATTTTTACGAAGTTCTAAAAATTTTTAGGATTTTAAAAAAGATCTAGTAGAATTTTAAGGTATTTCAGGATATTTCGCGAAATTTTAACGGAATTCATGAAATTTCAAGAGAATTTTTAAAGCTAACAAGGGATTTTAAATTTTTTGAAATTTTGAGGAATATTAAGAGGTTTCTAAGAACTTTAAGACATTCCAACGAATTTTAATCGATTTCGAAGATTTTTGTGAAATTTTAAGTAATTTCAAAAGGTTTCTGAGTGTTTTAAGAGATTTTAAGGGATTTTAAATCCTGTTGAGAAGTTTCTAAGGTTTCAAAGAATTTTAAGGGACTTTAAGGAATTTTAGATATTACAATGAAATTTCCTGGAATTTTAAAAGAAGTCAAGAGATTTTTTGGTAATTTTAAGGAATTTTCTGATTTTTAAAAGATTTTATAGAATTTTCAGGATTTCATGGAATGTAACGAGATTTCTAATAATTTTAATCGATTTTAAAGGACGTAAAGATGTTATTATAAAATGAAAAGCATTTCAAAAAGTTTCTGATGGAAATATTAAAAGGTTTTCATCAATTTAAAAAGTTTTCAAGAGGTTTTTATGAGTTTTAAAATATTTTATGAGGTTTAAAGGATTTTAAAGTTTTTCAGATAATTTTATTGAGGGATTTTAAAAGAATTTCTATACATGTATGATTTTTAAAAGAATTTGTAGAATTTAAAAGGATTTCGAAGGTTGTGGTAAAACTTTAAGGGATTTTATTAGATTGTTCTAATTATTAAAAGATTTTGTAGTATTTTTAAGGATTTCATGAAATTTGATAAGATTTTAAAGGATTTTAAGAGATTCTATTGTGTTAAGAAATTCCAAGAGTTTTTTTAAATGAATTTTTAGAGATTTTTGTTAATTTTGACATAGATTTCAAGAGATTTGTGATTTTAATGATTTTTTTGGATTTTTAAGAGATTTCAAGAGGTTTTTTGTAGTTTTAAGAAATCTTGACGAATGTTAAGCAATTTCGAAGGTTTTCGTGAAATTTTAAGTGATTTGAAAAGATTTCTCAGCGTTTTAAGAGAATTTAAGGGATTTTAAATCTTATGAAGTTTCGAGGAATTTTAAGAGATTTCAAAGAGTTTCAGAGTATTTTAAGGAACTTTAAGGAATTTTAAATGTTGTAATATAATTTTCAGGAATTTTAAAAGAAGTCAAGAGATTTTTATAATTTTCAAAATATTTTAAAGAATTTTAAAGAATTTTGTGAAATTTTATGAGATTTCTAACAATTTTAAGGGATTTTATGATTTTTAGAAGATTTTATAGAATTTTAAGAAAGAAAATGAAGTTACTTTAAATATTATTGTATAATTTAAAGAATATTTTAAACAGTTTTTAAGAATTTAAACAAGTTTTTACAAATTTTGAAAGATTTCAAGAGAATTCTATCAGTTTTAGAGTATTTTATGGGGTTTAAAGAATTTTAAAGCTGTCAGGTAATTTTATTGATTTCTCTAATTTTTAAAAGATTTTGTACAATTTTTAAGGATTTTATGGAATTTGATAAGATTTCTATAGACTTTAAGAGATTTTAAATGTTAAGAAATTTTAAGATATTTTTAGGAATTTGTAAAACTTTTTACGAGTTTCAACTTAGATTTCAAGACATTTATGGTGTTAATCGTTTTTGTGAATTTTTGAAGGATTTCAAGAGATTTTGAGGAGTTTTAAGAAATCTTAACGAATTTTAAAGTATTTCGAAGGTTTTTCTGAAATTTTTTTGCGCCATTAGTTTGTTTTTCTTCTTTCAACTTCAAGTCATTCAAAAGCCAATCAGGTTTGCAACAACAATGTATGCGAGATTTTCGAGACATTTCGTGACACCACTTTTTTAAGATAGGATTTACTAATTAAAAGTTATTTCTTCCTAAAGCAAATAATGAGAAGTCGTTTACTATAAATTAGTAAAAATTTAGATACTAATTGAATTAGTATCGCATATTTAATAATATATCACAGATTTATCGATTTAGTATTTTTCATTTTGTAGTAATTTTAAAACCATCTTACTACTAATAAAAAATGGGAATGTAATTAATAGTAGACTACTAATTACCTGTTTGAAGATAGGATTATAGGAAAAGATTTCGTGCGAATGAAGGAAATATAGAAGGAAAATTACAATTCTAAATAGAAAAGGAATTAGAAGTGGACAATAGTTTATCAGTCGGCAGAATGCGTGGTGCTTACGTGCTTAAGTTAAACTCACACGAGATCGTAGTTGCCGTCGTGGGGCTCAATAATAATTCAGTGTCAGTGGGTCAACGGAACCAGGAGAAATCTTTCTTCAGCTCCTCTGATTGATTTTCAACGAGCCGCCTCTTTTTTTAATAGATTTTTTAAATTATGTACACGATATTTGTTCATACTTATATTAATGTTTTACGAGTAATTAAATATATGGGTTAAAATTAATACTAATCAAGGGAAATTAGCTTATATGATATATAATTTAGAAGATTTAAACTATAATATATATGTGGAGAAATTTTACATTAAAAGAAAAGGAAATTTTTTAAAGACAACGTTTGAAAAATTTTGAACTAAATAAATGGAAATATGATTGGTCAAACGACCTTCTGTGTGACCAAGTCTTCATCGGTATGTATTTCTCAGTTGAAGTCCCAAACCACTTTCACCTGTGAAGCGCAACACTTCCTTGAACGTCTTTCCATTGCGGTTTATTGCCTGATGGAATTTAATGCTCGCGAAACCCATTCATACTACACATGTCTTATTTTCTCCACACACATACAAACACACACTAGCATGTGTTACGTATCCAGATGAAATTTTTTTACCTCATTATTTAATCAGTTCGAAAGCATATATTTTTGATTCAAGTGAGTATATACTATAAAATTCATATTCATAGTGTATATACTAACTTGAATTGAGTTTTTTCGTGAATAATATAATTAAAAAATTGCATTATGTTAGGTAAACTCTTTTCCTTCCAATAAACTTCTTTCATGTCAAGTCACTTACTCAGTTTACGTAAATTGTATACTTTCCTTGCAATAAATTATAGCCACTGTTTAAAGCAAAATACATAAAAAGGCAATTGACATATTATATATTAAACTTGCTTTTTACATCTTACTTATGCCAATTTAATTACTTCTCAATGAAGAGAGTGTCAGGTCTAGTTTCCATCAATATTTTAAATATTTTCATTTCAGTTGTCATTATTTTTATACATATTGCATGATGATTTTATTCTATTGTTAGAGGGACCTTATATTTATAAGCGGGAAAAATGCGGGAATTGCCCAGGAATTTCGTAGGCAAAGTTTAATTATAAGAATAAATTATTAAAATCTCTTAAAAAGTTTTTTAAATCAAATGAAATTCTTTAATAATTGAAATCTCTTAAAATCCCGGGCAACGCTCAGTTAATTTTTAGTACACACACACACACACACACACACACACACACACACACACACACACACACACACACACACACACACACACACACACACACACATTAAATATATTATATTTATACAATTCTCTAGATTTGAATCAGTGAGAAGTGGGTCACTGGATCAAATCTAGATAATACTTATATATTATATATATTAAATGAGCAGTTTTACTAATTCGAATATTTTTAATTTTAATTCGAAATTCTTTTTAAATATAGTTAGAAAGGCATAAGAAAGCAAAATTAATTGGGCTGAAGTTTCAGACGTTTTAACGTCTAGTTTGATGAATTTTGTTATTTTATTTTTTTTACATTTACTGGATTAAGAATATCGAAAAAAATTCCCAAAACGTTTTTATTTATTAGTACAAATTTACCTGGTGAGATTTTACAGGATTTCAGAAGAGTTCGTGGGATTTTAAAAAGAGTTCTAAAGAATTTTAAGGGATAAAAAGATTTTAAAGGATTTTAAAAATTGTTAAAGAATACCAAGAGATTTTATTTGATTTTAGAGACTTTTTTGAATTTTTAAAACAGTTCAAAACAGTTATTAAAAGGATTTTTCAGTCGTTTTTATCGATTTCGCTAGATTTGTAAGAATCTCACTTTCACGAGATTCGACGTCATTTTAAGGGATTTCAAGAGATTTTGATTTTTTATAGGGAATTTTAATGGGTTTCAAAAGAATTTAAAAGATTCTAAATAGATTTCAAGGCATTTTAAGGAAGATTTTAAGATTTCAAGGATTTTAAGGAATTTCAAGAAATTCGAAAAGGTTTTAAAACATTTCAAGTAATTTTAATGAATTCCAAGGGATTTCGAAATATTTTTAACGATTTCAAGATATTTAAAATGATTTTAAGGATTTAGTAGGAATTCTAGAGGATTTACACTTTTTTTTAAGGATTTATAAAGAATTAAAAAGATTTCCAGGGATTTACCTAAATTTTCTAGTTATTTAAAATGTTTTTAAATAGCTGAAAAAGAAAATTTAAAAGAAAACGTAATTTAAAAATTTTTAAAAATAAAAATTTAAAAACTTGTTTTAAAAATCTTTTACAATTTCAGGAAAGCTTTTAAAACTCCTAAAAATATCTCAAAAACCCTTAAAATTTTACAAAAATCTCCGAATTCTCAAACTTTCTTGAAATCTCTTCAAATTCCTTTAAATTCTTTAAATCATTTGAAATGTCTTCACATCTTATGAAATCTCCGCCAGAAACCTTTTGATAACTATTTTCTTCTTTAGCCTCTTTATCCCTTGAAATCCTTTAAAATGACTATAAATCTCTTAAAATCCTTTTATAATTTTCGAAATCTTATGAAATCCCTTAAAATTCCGAGCAACGCCGGATTTTCTGCTTACTGAATAAATACAAACTTTAGGTTTTGGAAACTTTGGAAAATTTTTTTTTTATATTTTTATTCCAATAAATCTAAAAAAAAATCTTCATATACCAGACGTCTGAAATTTCAACCAAATCAAAATTAAAAAACGATTTCTAGACAGAGTATAACAAGTATGGAGAGAGGAAAGAAAATTTAAGAAGGAATAAGCGGTTCTCCTTGACTCCATCTTCATCGCCGTTATTCTCGTTGTGTTGCTTCGATCTTTCAGTTACTTATGCCTAACAATCGGGCCGGGGGACGAGCAACGGTGATAGCCAGTGACTTTATTCTTTGTGGTGATGAGATATCAAAAAAAATATATCGATATTTTACATATAGATATATCGGAAACTAATATCGATAAACGCTAGGCAAATACATACACCCAACCATTATAGTGCACAGTACTCGTCTACCTACGTAAATGGAATCGGAATGCGAAACTTAAGCGACCGCAGTTATGTCATTAATGTCATTAATAAGACATTATTACTGCATTTCAACTAGGACAAGTCGGGCTGATTCATCTAATTCGTTATGCAGACACTCGGCTTTTTGCTGTTAATATATCGGGAGTGTTATGCCTTTTTTCATTTTCTTCACCAATTGCACTACATATTTCCGGTCAATATATTTTTTTTCTCCCCCTTCGCCGCAGATATTTTTGAAAATTACTCCAAATCCAAAATGTATATTTTGTCTTAACTAGCAATTATGATTCGCGTGATTAATAATCGACTCTTCATCTCAATTGATCGATTTTGGAAATCGAAAATGTTGAAGTCGATTGTAAAGTCCAAAGTCGATTTTTAAATACGGTTTTCTATCCCTAGAAAAAACTCATTGAGCTTATATTATAAGAGATAAACAGTATTTTGTAAATCACTTCCGAATTAGCATTAAAAGAACTTAATTAACGATGTTGCGTCTTTAATTTTTTATCTTTTTTAATAGCTATTCTTTCTTGCACTATGAAAGACAGACAAATATTTTCGTTGTCAAATTCATCGAATTCAAGGAATAAATTATATACGGAGTGAATTTACCATCAGTGACGTCAGAAACCCTGATTAGAATGCAAAACTCGAGAACGAACAAAAATAAAAAGTCAAAAACTTATCGACATCATTGCTAAAACAGTTCCGTCTATAAGTTATGCAATCCTTCGTGATCTTTACGCAGGACGGATGAGAAAATATATAATTAAATTTTTTTCAAAATTTTTCTTTTTTCTTTTTTTAGCAAATTAATAAGAATCCTTTAAATTATTTGTGAATATAAATTGCTCAACCATTCAAATGAATACCTTATTATAATTAGATATATATACATATATTATATACACATAACTAGTAAAAATATTTTATTTCATTTTCAATTTTAATTATTTATTAAAATAATGAATAAACATGTCTAAATATTTACGTAATTAACAAGGATTGATTACACGCGCATCGTAAGAAGTTTTATTTTCAAAGATAGCAAAATCTGCTAGAAATAAATGCTGAAAGTTGTTTATTGTTTGTTTCAATAGGAATTTTTAAAATGTGGATGCACAATGCGATACAGGAATAAGAACAGGTGTTATATAATAACACTGAAACTCACTGACAATCACCATTGGAAAAAGCGTGTAATTTATGTCAATAGTGATTGAAAGATAATGTAACATTGTTGCTTTGAAATATAGTTAAGATGAGTGCCATAAAAATACATCTCTTTAAAGAAAAACAGCATCAGTAATTTTTTTATAATTATCTTACGGGGCGAAAATATAAATATTTTTTCAGTTATCTACTCTCTAAATCTGAATCAACGATAATACTCGTATTATTCAGATTAAGAGGGTAAGATTTCCCAGAGCTTTAGTAAAAAACGGACAAGTGATAAGTATCAACGATCAAAACAAAAAAAAAGCTCTGTTTTAATGAATGCAAAGTAGTAAAGTTGTAAGAAGAAATGTATAGAAAAACCTCCGACGCGCATTATGAGTAAAATTATATGTCAGGAGGAAAAGATTTCAGATTTTCTTGCTGTCAATGTTCGGTTCCCTTGACCTACGATAACCAGGTTTATCCAGTCGAGGTTGTGGAACTCAATACTCGGGAATTCAAGATTGTTCTTGTTTTTTTTCTTATCTCTAAATATACAAACTTTTATTATTATGTTTACTATAATGAATCTCGAAAAATAGTTAGATATAGAGTTAAAATCAGGATTCTTTGGAACCAATAGACGAAATTAAATATTGACTCTGTAAAGAAAAACGATTTGAAAAGACTTTAAGAAATTCCATAGAGTTTCTAGGAATTTTAAAGAATTTCAATGATTTCTTAGTTTTTTAAGGAATCTCGAAATATCACCTGGAATTTTAAGGGATTTAAAAATATTTTAAGAGATTTCTTGAGATTTTCAAAAATTTCAAAACTTTCAAGGAAATTCAAATAATTATAAATATTTTATGATACTTCCAAGAATTCTGAAATTCTTGTTACATTTATCAGAAAAACTGATTAAAATAACCATGCAAAAGATGATGAACCAGACACTCCTGATACTTTTACCTAAAATCTATATTAAGACCGTATTTAATTTTCTGATTATAATAACCAAAATTCAGGTTATTCTAATCAAATGTTTTTTTAGTGTAAAAGTATATAGGCGTTAAAAATTTCGAAAAGCGAGACAACGTAATTGACACAATAAAACGTCTCTTGAATCAAATAACTTGTATCTGAGAGTGAAAGCGTAAAAAAATAACGAAAATGCGTGATGAACACAGAATCGGTTTTCATTCCGATTCTATTAATTATTATTTATAACACACATTTAGGCTTCTAATTTTTTTCAAATTAAATGAAGTAAATGAAAAACTTTAAAAGTTAAAAGTTAAGAAAATCATTAGAATGGAAGTAGTTCTTTCAATTTCTGCTACTTCTGTATTTAAATCTTGTGATTTCAGATTTTGTTTTGCTGACAGAAAATAGCATATCAAGAGTTTAGGGACTATAATCAGTAATGGAGAATTAACCTTTGGATTTTTGGAGACAGATACAATTTTTAGGAGTGTTTTTTTTTTGAAAGTTCCGAAACCGACAGAACAAGTCTTGTCCGACCCCGGTCGGGTTATCCAACAGATTTCACCACGAAGCCTCGTGTAAGCTGGTCGTTCAGCCTTTCTTACGTTCCTGTAATTTCTCTCGTGACTATACTGCACACCAAAAGTCAGCGAAAACATATTATACATTTTCTCTCTTTCCCTTTCTTTCAACTATGTTTCTCCTTTTGTACTTTGAAAAAAAATCATTTTTATATCTTCACACGATCGATTTTCCGACTCTTAATAGAATAATTTAGTTGTTGCAAGAACATGTTGACTTTCATCGAAGAAATTGTATTTTTTATCAAATTTCACAAAAATGGTTTAAAAAAATTGCTTTTATTCTCGAATCCAGAATTTATTAGTATTATACAATTTATTATTTATCGTATACAATTTTTTCAACTTGTCGCTAATTTTCTACCTTCGTTAATAAATATTTTCAGCATATTTAAATTTATGCATGATTTGAAATGAATTCGGCCGTAATTATTTATCTTAATGTGATTTTGAATTTCTCAATTAGTCTTAACAGGTAATCCAGTATTTTTCTTGAGGTTTCACTAGATTCTGATAATAACATTGAACATCATGGGGAGAATATCATCTATGACTAGAATTTATGTCACTGGGTCACCGATCAGGATTAGGAATATTATAGTCAAGAGAAAAGTCAAGTGTGCGTAATCTGTCAATGACAGTAGCTGATTTTTCGAGCTCTCATTTTCATCAGAATTCATGATTAGCTCCTTGACTTTTCCCAGGAAGGTCTTCCATTAGAGTTTTATTAAGGACAATCTTGAAAAAAGTTTTTTTTATCGTCGATTAAACACTCACACGAGAGTGACAGTAAAGGTAAAAGGAGTGTTTGAATTTACATCTTCACATTTCTAATTTGGTTCTTCAGTTATTCATTTTCAAATTTTCTAGTAGCATATAAAGACAAATTAATATTCAATCCAAGATCCAGACGAAAATAAATTTTAAAACTATATTTACTCCTCAATAATTTATGTTGAAATATTAATATAAAAGATGTAGTATTTTTTAAACCTACTTTTAAATCAAATTCCATCATAGGCGATATTAGGAAACTAATTTTAAAATGGTGAATCTTAAATTTAAAATAAGCCCAAGAATAATAATAAATTTGATTGCTTTTAAAGTTACTGATAATTAAATAAACGAGTGTAATTTGCACCTTTTATAGAATGTACCGTTTAGAGAGTTGATGAAATCCTTTCATCATAGACTCAGTCGGCTTTTCGATATACGGACGTGAAAAAGATCGTATTTCATTCTGTTACCATTTACATTCAGTTAAATCCTTAAAGAAATATTTGTCAAATCAAAAATATTTAATCGTTTAAAAATACATCAAAATTGTTGTTGCAAACCTGATTGGCTTTTGAATGACTTGTAGGAAAAAAAAGAAAATAATCGCACGTGTGTTTGTTTGCCTCGTCCCTTAAAATTTCACGAAAACCTTCGAAATTGCTTAAAATTCCTAGAAACCTTTTGAAAATCCTTAAAAATTCATAAAATCCTTCAAAATCATTAATCTCTTGAAATCCATGTTAAAATTCGTGAAAATTTCTAAAAGTTCCTAGAAACCTCTTGAAGTTTCTTATAACATTTAAAATCTTTTAAAATTATTAGAAATCTCATAAAATTTAATAAAAGTCTTAAAGATGCGATGTCTTTTAAAAATCATTAAAATCTCTTGAATTCTCTTAAAATTTCTGCAAATTACATGATAAATCCTGGAAACCTTTTTCAATCCCTTAAAATTCCACAAAAAATTTCAAAATAATAAATCTTTTTTGAAATCCACGTTCAAATTCATGAAAATCTCTAAAAATTCCTAGAAACGTCTTGAAATTCCTTAATATTTAAAATCCCTGTAAATCGTTAGAAATCTCGCCAGATTCCATGAAATCCTTCACAATTCTACAAAATTTTTCAAAAATTTGAAAAATCTCTTGTAATCTTTTTAAATTATTAGAAATCTCATAAAAATCCATCAAATCCATAAAAATTCCACAATATCTTTTAAAAATCAGCTAATTTCTTAAAGCCCTTAAAAAATGTACAGCCTTTGAAATCCTTTTAAATTCCACTAAATCTTTTAAAAATCGTAAAAATCTTTTGAAATCTCTCCATAAAATTTCCTGACAAACTTTTGAAAATTCTTGAAATTTTACTATAAACATTTAAAATCCTTTTGTATCTTTAAAATTCGTTAAAACTATCAGAAATCTGATTAAATTCCATGAAATCCTTTAAAATTCTCACAAACTCTTTCAAAGATCAGAAAAATCTCTTGAAATTACTTAAAATTATTAGAAATTCCATAAAATTCCATAAAATCCCTCGCAATTCTTAGAAATCTTTTAAAATATCTTAAAATTCCTTGGATTTCCAGCATAACATTTAAAATCCTTTAAAACCCCATAAAACTTTTACAAACCTTTTGAAATTCCTTAAAATTTCCCGAAAATCTTAGAAATCGCTGAAATTCTTTGAAATCTTTTTAAATTCTTAGAAACCTCTTAAAATTTCTCCAAATTTCAAAACATTTAGAATTCCTTTTAAAATAGCTAAGAAGAATTCTTAAAAGTCTCTTAAAATTGCACAAATCCCTTTAAAATATTAAAATATTATTTGCAAAATAGCTAGTCTAGATATAAAATGACGCATATTAATTTTAGTTTTAAGAGGTAAAAAACGAAAGCTCAATGACTTACCGAAGAATAGCGATCCTCTTCATTCTCAAACGTATCTCTGATCCTTTTAGCACTGATCAGATGCGTGAAAACGCTCTTGTAATTTTTATATATATTTATATAAATATATATATATATATTTTTTCTTTTTTCTTCTCTATTTCTAAGCACTAAATACACCTGTCGTGCCTCGTGGACGACAACATCGAGCCCAGCTTCTTTACGACCGGCGAAGGTCTTCAGCAGACTGTTTTCGCGCCTCGCGCCACTCAGTTTGAAGACTCTCTTCTCTCCGAATGGAGAGTGAAATCGAGAGGATGAAATTCCCCGATGGTGGGTGCGAGTTACAGGGAAGCGTTGGGACGAAGAGATCCGAAAGAAAATCTAGCCAGGAGGAAAATTAAGGACAAATGAAGGAAAATTAGGAAAAAGTAAGAATAAAAAGGATGTAAGGAAAGGATACAGTAATAAAATTAAAGAAAGGATAAGAAACTCTTGATAAAAGAGTTCGATAATAAAAGAAATTGATAATGTTTACACAAAAAGAAGAAGAAGAAGAAGAAGAAGAAGAAAGTAGAAGCGAAGAAAAGAAAAGTATTTCAAAAAAAAGTACTGATGAAAACACACAAAAATCAGTAACGAACTACGGAAGGAAAACTGGTTGCTTATGTGCTGCACGAGACGATGGTTCTCGTATTTACCACACTGCACCTTCTCCTATGGTTAAAAGAGCCCCACTCTCTTTTTAAAGTCCCCTCTTTCTCGCTCCCACCCTCAGGTGGTATGTGTAAGATTGTATCCAGCAACAGTCATGTGATTCTGAGTACAGTGGACTCCCGCACGTTCACCAATGTTCACCAATATTCACCAATCGCTAGAACAGAAATCTTCCCTCTCTTCGACATCTTTATGTCTTTCTCACTTTTCTTGATGAATACGAAATATATATATTTCGTATTCATCAAGAATACATCGTCCTTTACATTTTTTAGTCCTTATATCGTTTTATTTGTATCCGGTTGTAGCTGGTGTAAAAAGTTGTGCAAAACATCATGTGACTCTTGGCGTCAATTGGAATTCGCAAATTCAAATTCAATTCTGAAATTCTACCCCCTTGAGGAAAATAAACTAGGATTAAAGAACGTTACAATTTTTTTCTTAGATCGTTAAGGAATTAGGAGTGATTTCATATTTTCTCAAGGGATCTGAATTTTAAGGGTTGATAATTGATAATTCAATGTAGTTCGCATTCATGTATATTCCGTTTGCAGTATGAAGTTGGTTCGCAGTAATGATTTTATCGTAATTTTATCGTAAATTTAAGGAGATTTCAAGAAATTTTAAGTGATTCTAGGGAATCTAAAAGGATTTCCAAAGAATGTAAGGATTTTGTAGAGCTTTCACAAGATTTAAAAAATGATAAGATATTTTAAATAGGGCTAATTGCGACAATTTTTGCACAGGTTTTTATCACTGTAAAAGTGACCAGTTGGAGTCATGTTGGCGCTTTAATTTATATATTCACTGATTCATCAGTCTATATATATACGCTGATTGAATTCTAGAGGGTTTGGAAGTATTGTTTAATCCAAGAATTGAACATTTTTAAGTTTTTGAACAAAATAATCATCAAAATAATCTTCAAGATAGGAATTGAAGTGACATAAGTTACTTGTTGAACTGAGCGTCGCTGGAAAAGAAACAGGTTCGTATTTCGGTCAATTTTCGTAAGCCTTGAAGGTGAAATGATGAACAATATAAAAGATTGATAACCACTCTTAAAGAAGGAGGCCATGCACGGGCTATGGGCCATTGGTAACTGGGACGACGACTGTCACTGATTTGCGAAGGTGGAAGAAAATCGTCTCGATTAAATCGCGACCTCGTCATCTCGACCTTGACCTCTCAATTAAAGAAGCTCCTAATGAGAGAAAGACATCTGCTTTTCCGTGGAGAAATCTTTAATATAAGTCTACATATAAGGATTGCATAATGAAACAATAGCAAAGATGAGAATGAAGAAAAGCTCTCTTTACCGGGATTCATAAATCATATAATTTAGCTATATCACAAGAAATTATAAATTAAGATTAAATGAGCTAGTTTATTACTTTGTCTCAAAATGATTAAACTCAGAATATTGATGGTAATTATTTCCATCAGAAAGATAATGACAATATTCAGAAAGATTATTTACTTATGAACATATAAATTCCTATATTTTAATCACAGACATGATTATACTTGGAGCCAGACTTTTTCCGGTAAGAAAGTAAAAATTTATATAGGAAGAGCAGGTGAATGAGGGAGCTTGAGGTATAACAGAGAAGGTAGAATAGAGAAGGAAAGTGAATGAGAGAGAAAGCATTTATTTGCCTTTAGAATCTTTAGATTTAAAACTGAATACTGAAATAACACAGTGACTCAGCAGAACGTATCTTGAACTTTACAGAAACGCTTAAAATAACAAATATCAGAAATATTTGTAAATATTGTGAAACGATACAAATCTCTTGAATAAGCAAGTAAATAAATAAAGACTGGAGTAATTTAAAAAAAAACATACAAAATTAGTTTTCATTTTATATTTTAAACGTCTTTTGTGTTGTAAATATATGTAGGTTTTCGAGTAAAGATATTGGAATTATTCATCCATAAAACTAACAATAACCAGTGAAAGGTTATCAGAGATTGTAAGACATGAAACATTGAGTAATGTAGGAAAAGTGAATTTGCATTATGTAAATCCTAGGGTCTAAAATTTTTATAATTCGATTCTAAAATCCAATCAAAGTCGTTTATAAGAAGAAAAAATTGAGCGGTTCATCAGGGAATCAGTTACAAATATTTGAAGATTTTAAACGCTCTAAGATTCTCAGGTATATAATGTATAAAGTCTGCAAATATTCTCATCTTAACTCGACTTCCTACTTTCAAAGATATACGAACTCACGCCTCAGAAACTTGTCTGACATTCTTCTATGTAACCCACCATTTTATTTTACATTTTGCATCGCGAGAAAATTTGCGTAGAGGGAGAGCAGAACAGAAAAATTATAAGTGAATAAAGTATTATATTCTTGATAATTAAAAACCAGCTTCTTGACATACGCAATTACCCACGGATAATACACTCTGAACAGTTAGTAATAGGATTTTACCCAGATGAGTGTCTTTCGAAGTTTTATTGATTTTCTAACTATTAACGAGGATGTTTATCAGATTATTTCGCTTCCCAGAAAAATAAATATAATACAATTTGAAAATAATATTCTTTTTTTTGTAAAAATTCTAAAGAGGTCTTTTAGTCGGTAATTCTTTATTAAATTAATCTTTAATTAATTATTATTTGCGGGTCCTTGAAATTGCAAAAACAAACAGGCTGTTTTGTAAATGTTGAGTGTAATTGAAAACGGTTACAATTTATTTATAATGTAGAGTGTTATATGGATTCAATGGCCAAGTCACGACTCGAACTGCACGAAAAAGCAGTGGTTAGTACCTCTGCGGTCAGACAATTATGTCTGAGTACTAAGTCTGTTTCTACTTTAGTTAGGCTTAAGAAGTTGAAAATTGAAAAATTAAAATTGTTGTACGGTCTTTCCTCTGTGCAAAATATTCCTATCATAAAAAAGTGGTGTCACGAAATGTCTCGAAAATCTCGCATACAATTTTGTAAACCTGATTGGCTTTTCAATGATTTGAAGTTGTAGGAAAAAAAAAGAAAATAACCGCGCGCGTGTTGATCTGCTATTAAAATGTTTTATTTTATATTATTTCATTTAATAGGAATTGTCTTTCAACTTTCGCAATTATTTCTTAAAAATCTCTTTAAAAAAAATCTTCAATTCAATTCGGTTTGAACAAATTCCAAGTGTCTCAATGCTCGTAAGACTGGATATCTTTTCTCTGTGAGTCCAGTTACAATCGCCAAATCTCTCGAAAAAAGAAAGTTTTTCGATTTCATCGAGGATTCCTGAATTCGGAAAGGGTTACTATTTATAATTTGTGATCTTGAAAATGAAAAGGGATCGCCGTTATTTTTCCTCATTCCAAAGATGTATTGGAAAACTATTGACCAGAATGAAACGAGAGATTTTGAACGAGAGATGAGACAATTTATTTTCTGTTGGATGCCAAACTGTACTTGGTGAGGTAGTGTAAGATGGACAGGGGCGTGAAGGACCAAGGGGGGTTCCGAGTCACGGGACTTACAATCAGTGAAAGTGTTGAAGAGAGACCTGAGATACCTGAGTCCTTCCTTGTTCCATCATGTGATGGTACAAACAACCTCAGGCGACATTTTATACATACATATAGTACTGCCTTATTCTACAGTATATACAATTATCGGGCCTGACTATCAGGGCCGTAGCCATTCAATCATGAGGGCTACTTTGATCAGTATTTTATATTTTCATTCTTTCATTCATTAATAGTATTTTCTTACTAATTCAGTTAGTAATATTTCGAAAATAATTTTCGAGGAACATCATGACAGATGGAAAACCATTTTATTCTCTATTCTTTCCTTAGTTATGTACTACAATTTTTTGTCTGTATGAAAAACGTCTTCCTGTTGAAAATTGATGAATCATGGATCATTAAACTACTTTCAATACACCCAGAAAAAAAGTTTATTTGAATCAAATAAACGTATATTTGTTACAGAGCCAACTAAAAAATATCTTTGAATTAAATAAAATTTATTTGATTCAAAGAAATTTTCTATTTAATTCAATTAGAAAATTATTTTATTCAAATAGAAAATTTCTTTGAATCAAATAAATTTGATTTAATTCAAAGATATTTTTTAGTTGGCTCTGTAACAAATATACGTTTATTTGATTTATAAATATTTATAAATATTAATGCCAAAATAGATTAGTACCAACTCAGATTTTTAGATCTGCATAATATGTAATATATCCACGAAGAAAGCAATTATGAGAGTTAAAAAGTCAATAAGAATAAAAGCAGCTTACAGAAAATTGACTCATTTTTATGTAACAAATGAATTGAAATGAAAACCTTACTTAAAAGGCTGTAATATATCATCACAAGAAATAAAAAAGCAATACGCAATTGTCAGCATTCTGAAATTATGGATGAATGATAACGACAAGAGATGATTTATTCTATTATTAATAATTGTGCATTTATGAATGGCAGATATCGTCTCTTGTTTCCTGAGAACATATCCGATGCTTAATGTATCTAATTGTAAATTACAGTCTATACCAGAGACTCGTAGAGAATAATATTCCGTCGATTGATGATAATTTGTAGGACTTTATATCTTTGAGTCTACTGCAATCATTTTCAATTAGAAGTTTATGCCTGTCGATTATTGCCAGGGAAAGCCACTGAAAATCTTCAAAATGTGAAACTTGCAGTTCTTATATGTCGAAAATTGGTTGTAGTTAAAGATAGTACAACAGAAAACTGTTAGACAAACTAAACAAGGATTTTAAAATGAGAAAGATTAATATAAATTGTATATGTGAACAAAAAAATCTCGTTACGAGTTTGTATACTAAAATAGAGCACATTTTAATAACAAGATCCAAACCCAATTATATATATATATATATATATATATATATATATATATATATATATATATATGTTTATTAAATTTTATGATACTTTATTTTTTGATTTATTGAAAAAGTATAAGGGCTATATAAGTTATAAGTATAACTTTTATAAGTTTTATGCTTATCTTATCATCTACAAAGTATCAATTCTTCGATTCGTTTAATCTTTAATGAAGAGGTTGTTGAACATATGTCGAATAATTATTCTAACCATGTTCTTACGTCAGAATCGGCGATTATGGTCAATTATTATAGATGTCAGTGTTAAACAGAAGCACTCACATGGAAATTGTTCATGGAAAAAGAGAAAAAAGAGGGAAAAAAAAAGTAAAAGCAAAATGAGTAGATGACGTTGATATACGTGTTAGTGTGTCGACTGTTGGTTGAGCCCGTATGAGTAGTGAGAGTGAGTTGAGAATTACTCAATGGATTAATCCTTATGTGACGAAGAACACTTTAGCACGTCCTAAACGTCCTAAGTTACAATCCTTAATTACTACCCTCATGCATTGATGCATCGCATTTATCGGAATTCCAATCCTATTCACAATCATTCCCAGAATTTCGAGCTGATGTAAATTTAAAATGCTTTGTAAATTGGGGAATAATCCATACATTACGTTTGCAGTGCTGCTTTTGTTTTGGATTAATCATAATAATCCTATCTTAAAAAAGTGATGTTACCAATATTTGTTGTCGAAAACCTGATTAGTTTAAAAACTGCGCGAATTGTGTGAATCTATCGAATTTGCAAACAATCTTCAGACTATTTTTGTTTTCAAAAATATTATTAAGGCAGAGAATACGGATTTTACAAAATTTACTGAAATTTTAGAAATATTAAAGGATTTCACGATATTTCAAGGAATATTATGAAATTTATTCTAATTTTCAGAAATTTTAAAGGATTTTATCAGTTATTGGGGTTTTATAGAATCTAAAGAAATTTAAAGAATCCAAAAATATAATAAAGAGTTTTCATTGGATTTTCAGGTAATTGAAAGTATTTAACGAGATTTCATGGGATTTTAAATAATTTAAAAGGATTTAACGATATTTTGTGTAATTTTAAGTAATTTTAGAAACTTTAAAGCTGTTTCGAGAATTTTCACGAAATTTCATTGGATTTTCAGATATTTTAAAGGATATTAAATAGTTTTAAGGACTTTTAAGGGATTCAAGGAATTTTATGAAATTTCATTGGATTTTTGGCAATTTTAAGAGATCATGGGATTTTGAGAAATCTTAAAAGATTTAACGATAGATATGTTGTGGAGTTTTAAATGATTTTAAAAACTTTTAAGGTATTTGAAGGGATTTCACAAAATTTCATTGGATTTTTATATATTTTGAGGGTTTTAATGGGATTTAATGGGACTTTGAATAATTTCAAGGAATTTAAAAGGATTTTAAAAATTTATTGAGATTCCTAAAGAAAGATTTAATGATTTAATGAGATTTCACCGTATCTTGAAAAATATTAAGGAATTTAAAAGGGCTTTAGGAAATTTATTGAGATTTTAGAAATATTAGCTGATTTCACGGTATTGCGAGGAATTCTATGAAATTTTAAAGGATAGGATATTAAGTTAGTTTAACGACTTAAGGGATTTCAAGGGATTTACGAGATTTCATTGAATTATGCAAATGTAGATAGTGTCTAAAATTTTTGAATTTCAAATTAAAATCATGTAATTTTTTCTTTTTTGTATGTACTTGAATATTATTATTTGTCCTTATGCAGCATTTTCTGCGACAATATTATTTTAAATAATATTGTCAGTATGAGAAATAGAGATTGCTGTAAATGGCATTTAGCTCTAGAAATTTTGTAAATACGAATCTATGCCAATTTCCCTACATAATATATCACGTGAAAAGTGAAGACATTTCTTTTGGTACCACTACGTGAGTTTTCTCACAATGTTTTTTGAAAGGTGACGCAGGTTGATGATTATGAAATAAGGATGTCTAAGGCAGAAAGCAGGTCACTATATGCACGGCCCATTTATCTTAGCCCATTCCTGGATCGTTTCTCTTTTACGTAGAGTCCTTTTCCATGCCTCTTCTAAAACTCTGCAGAGTTAAAATTCTTTAATGCTAAAATACTTAACTTGATAAGTGGAAAATAATACTTAAATCAGTCGCTGCTTTCAAAGCATTTCAATTGCAAAAAAAAAGTTTTTACAATCGATTATAATTCGATTCTTTGTATTGATAAAAAAAAATTGAAATTATCATTGCGTTTGCTTCATACAACCGAAATATTTCTTCGGGCATTGAAAATATTGAAAATATTGAAAATATTTTTTAAAAAAATACTTGTTTGAGCAGTTTTATTTTATCATAATACTTCGGATTAAGATTGAATGTAACTTCGATGAAGCGCGACACTTGTGGCGTCACCCACAATTATTTTACCCGATCGAAATTGGTTCAAGGTCTCGATTTTGCATGACGCCATACAAAAAAAATCGAATCGCTCAGAAGCGGAAGCTTTCGACACTCTCTTGATATCTTTTGATTTCCAAGACTGCAGTAATTTTAATTCAGAACTAGTGACACAAAATTTTCCGCTGATAAAGCATTCAAAAATTTATATTTTTTATCTAAAAATAACTAAATTCGTTTAGTGGTGAAAAAGTTAAGAGAAAGAGAGAGAGAAGCAACAGAAAATCTTCCCTCTTGTGCTGTAATTACTATTATGCAAAGTGCCATGAATCTATGAAAAAGAAAGTTCTTTCATGTAACGTTAATAAAAATTAGAGTACTTTACAAGCAGGAAGTTTCTAATGACCCACAGGAGAATTAGTTGAATAATTTCAAGTTGATTAACCTCAATCCGAAAATTCAATTTCCTTTCAGAAAATAATTTTTAAAAAGCAATATAATTATCGAGGAACGGAAAAAAATCCGAAGGAAAAAGTTTAACAGATTAAACAGTTTGACCCCAATTACTATACTCAAAAAGTATATTTTTACGATGCATTTTAACAAGTACCCGCATCAATATAGAATAACATGAACGATCCAAGAATTAGTTTCTATATTCGTATAATGTTTTTATCGTAAGACGAACCTTATAATAATTGATAAGCAAAATTTAATAGGTACCCTGTACTATTAATTTATTAATTAGTAAGATTTAACTAATTCAATTTGAGAGAATGGGCAAACATATCCTTTTTGCTCATCCAATGCATGTGACTTAAGTACATATTTTAAAAATTTTTTTATTAGTCTCTGATTATCAAGAGCATTAAAGAGATCTGGTTAGATCGAAAATCACGAACATATGTTGTTCAAATTCTGGAGAAGGATCGATTTATAGTTACGGGTCGCTACTAACACGCTCGTTATACTGATAATTACACTTTCCATCCCGTCACGATCGGTCATTCTCCTGTTTTCTCTTTCACTTTTTTTTTCAATGTCAATAGGTGCCCATTGCCCATGATTGTTCTTTTTAAATAAGTAGCAAATAAAAACAAATACAAACATATATATATGTGTGTATATAAATAATTAACTTTTAGCATAATAATTTAAAATTATGACTTATAAAATTCCAAATATAACTTGTTAAAACATAATATCCAGGAATTTGCCTTGTTTCTACACAATTATGTCAAATTTTTCAGTAAACGGCACTTTGCAACTTTTAAAAATAAATTATAACAAAAAAAGTAATGCAGACCCATTATTATATTAACTGTCTTAGGATATAATTATATTTCCGCTGGCACGCCCGCGCGTGCATTATAAGTCGACATTAAAGTTCATTTACACAGAGAAGTCATTACCAGTTATTTTTTTGCGGAAACGCGAAAACTGTGAAGCAGCACAAAAACAATTATTGTGATCTCCTTATTGAGACACCTCTCATCTTTTAAGACTCTTATAAACATTCAATAAAAACGAAAAAAAAACAAGTCTTTGTTTTTATCGATTTCTATTCTAAAGCGCTTCAATAAAAAAAATCGTCGCTAAAAATCAAATAAATTTCGTAAATTCCTTTTTGTATTTGAATATTAATTGTCCACACAATGGTTCAATATGTTTATAAAGTTTTTTCCAACTTTTGTTTGATTCATCGTAACTTTGGACTGGATTATCGCATCAGTATGTTTTTTTTAAATTCATGTAATCATAGCTAGATTAAGATAGGCATATTAAGATTTTCATGTGCTAAATATAGAAGAAAATATCCATGAAAACCATTATATACTTGTATGTACGTCTTTTTAATTAATAGGCTCGATTTTCTTATTCTATTTTGGCAAATATTATCTATTTCGTACCATTGCTGAATCGCTTTGTTTTTCTTGGGAAAAACCGTTGAATTATGCATGTTTGTATACGAGTAGCTCGAGCATGATCTTCGAGGTGGGTCATGGTCTTCAGTGTGCAAATTTCACGCGAGCAAGTCTACAGGGAGATACGAAAGTATTTTTCTTTTCTTCATTCACTTAAAAAAAAGATTTAGTTTGATGAAAATCAAATTCATAGATTTTATAAAATAATAGTCCAAATGCTATTGGATTTGTTTTTTTGCATCTTATAACAGGAGTGATACAATTTCAAGCGTAAGTTTGCCCTTATTTTATATATTTTAAATATTTTATTACAATTTTTTTTTTCATTTGGAAAAAGAATTCATTTAGAAAAATATCAACTCTATAAACGCCTCAGTGATTTATTTATGCTTACCATGATAAAAATCACTCAGTGAGATGAATACCTGTAACAAGGGATATTGATTTCTCAATCTGTTGCACAGAAAGAGCAGAAGAACATTACACCCTTTCACCTGTAGACGAGGATATTTTTTCCTTAGCAAAAAAACAAATCCTCGAACTAGTATAAGAGACTTGGAATTATTGTCTCGAGATTTTTTTGGAATGCAATTAATTATAATGTAATTAACATGAAAAAATTTACAAAGCTTTAAATCATTTTTAAATCATTAATAATGTTTTAACATTAAGCTAATTTTTAAAAATCAATATTTAACAACTACTTTTAGACTTTTTATATTTCTGTAATTTTTATTTTTTAAATGGCAAAAATTTTAAGGATTTCATTTAATTTTAAGGAATTATTTTAAGATTATTAATGTTAAGATTATTTTAAGACTTTATGATATTTTTAACATGTCTAAACAAAAATATATTAAAAAAGGGGTTTAAAAAACTGGTATAAAGGTGAATTCACAAGTTCTTTGTAAATGTTTTAAAAATATTCCCGAGATAAATTTATGACGCTCTGCAAAATTTTATTTTTTTGTCCACCCTATACAACTCTATGAGAGTCACAAGGTTTGTCTACGGCTTATGTCGATGGGTATACATTTATACAGGTATACCCACATCCTAGTGGGCGATCACGAGATATTTCGTCATTGATAAAACATGTGACTTAGCTACCTGCCTGTCATTATTTTTACTACTGTTCAGGATTTATTGCTTCGTAAAAATAAAAGAAATTAAGTTTTGAACATTTTTAGTTTTAGATTAAATTTTATATTTACGCATAATCCTCTATTTGCATAATTCTCTGCACATCATTTTTATATGTCTGCTTCAATTTCAATAAAAAAAAGCTAGCAGACCAACACAACAATTTTGTTTTTCTTTTTACAACTTGAAGTCCTTTCCAAAGCCAATCAGATTTGAAACTATAATGTATGCGAGATTTTTTAGACATTTTTAGAGAGAAACCACTTTTTTAGAAAGGAATTTCAAGAGATTTCTAAAAAATTTAAGGGAATTTGACGATTTTTAACTGATTCTTACGAAATTTAAAAGAGTTTTAGGATTTTAAAAAGATTTCCTAGTATTTTAAGGGATTTTAGGATATTTCGTGAAATTTTAAAGGAATTTATTCAACTTTAAAAGACTTTTAAGAATTCTTAGCGATTTTAAAAGGGATTCTAAATGTTTTGAAATTTGAAGAAATTTTAAGAGATTTCTAAGAATTTAAAAAGATTTCAAAGAATTTCAGCGATTTCTAAGGTTTTCGTGAAATTTTAATGAATTTCAAAAGGTTTGTAAGAGTTTTATGGGGTTTTGAGGAATTTTAAATGTTATCCTGGAATTCCAGAGATTTGTAATAATTGTAAGTGATTTCAAGAGATTTTTCTGATCTTTAAAAGATTTTGTGCGAATTTTAAAAAATTTCATGGAATTTGATAGGATTTCTAAAGATTTTAAGAGATTTTAAATGTTAAGAAATTTTTTTGCGCCATTAGTTTGTTTTTCTTCTTTCAACTTCAAGTCATTCAAAAGCCAATCAGGTTTGCAACAACAATGTATGCGAGATTTTCGAGACATTTCGTGACACCACTTTTTTAAGATAGGATAAAAAAAATAATAATAAAATAATAATATAAGATAAAAAAATAGGATAATATCGAAAACCTTCTCGGATGAACTTGTTTATCGAATATCAAATTAAATATGAAATCAAATCACATGCGTGATTCATTTTTATCCGGATGAGATAATTAAAATTTAAATTAATATATAAAATGTCTAAAACTGAAACAAACCAGTTGATATAAATTCTCAAAGTGTTTTTATTATAACTGTTAAATAACAAGGAAAAGCAGCGAATACAGCGCTGACTCGTTGTTTGTACCACCCGGTGATAAAAAAAATTATATTAAATGGCTCTTAAGAGAAAGAATGGAATCTTTCTTGATAAAAATATCTTTAATGATTATAGAAAGAAGAAAAAGATGACAATGTCATCGAGTTTGCAATTGTGAACAAGTGCCGTTGCATGGATTGGCTCCCACTGTTTCTAGACAGTTACGGGATTGTACTGAGGACAATGAATTATTAGCGACAAATGAATAATTACACGACGTCTTTTCCTTCAAAGATGAGATATAGACGTTATCCAGATCCGCTTCCGGGTACTATCACGTGCGTGCCAAGAGAAACATGTACAAAAATAAATGAAGACTTAGTTACAAATCAATTTATACGACAAAAGGTTTCAAAATCGTTTATAAAATATTTAATTTTCAAAATTATGATTTATGACATTTTGGAAGCTGAATTTTGTCCATTTAGTTAAAATTAATTTTGATTATTCAAAGTTTTTTTGAGAGCAAATTGGAATTTTGAATGAGAAGTCACGCCGATTCAATTATTTAAATCATCATGGCAGTTTTTATTGAATAATAAATGTCGTCATATGACTTAAATCATTGAGATTAAAATCATGTCAACTCAGGTAGGCTCGCTCGAAAGATTCTATTCAAATGACGCGATGCAAGAGACGATCGATTGTTTACGAGAAAATCAGGAGATCAGCACCATTCAACGCAACAACCATAGGCGTAAGAATAATACATCAATCGAGAACGATCAGATTTATTCTGAGAAGATTCAACTTCACAGACAAAAAAAATCTTCGAGTAGACAATTTTTACAATATCCTTTAAGATTATTAGGAACTTTTCGTACTTTCGAAATCCTACAAGATTTAAAATCCCGGAAATCTTTTTAAATCCCTTAAAATTCCACAAAAATTTTCAAAATCATAAATCTTTTGAAATCCACATTAAAATTTATGAAAATCCATGAAATCCTTAACAATTCAAACAAAATTTTTTCAAATTTGAAAAATCTCTTGAAATCTTTTAAAATTCCTTGGGATTCCAGGATAACATTTACAAATCCTTAAAACCCCATAAAACTTTTACAAACCTTTTGAAATTCCTTAAAATTTCACGAAAACCTTAGAAATCGCTGAAATTCTTTGAAATCTTAAAAGTCTCTTAAAGTTGAATAAATTCCCTTAAAATTTCACGAAATATCCTCAAATCCCTTAAATCACTTAAAAATCGTCAAATTCCCTTAAAATTTGGAACAGTAAATTTTTAAAAATGAAATCTTGTCAAGTCCCTTGAAATTGACAAAATTTTTAAAAAATATTATCGAATTTTAATCCTATATTATAATATATGTATATTTCATTTTCCTTATGCTCCATGATCCAAAATTCTGGGTAATAATAAAAAAAGATAATTGGCGCCTTGACATTTCTGAGATGGAGTTTTGCTAATTCAGAAATATTTTTCCTTTATTTTGTCTTTGAAATTCAACTCTTAGACTTGGAAAAAGAAACCAAGTTTTTTTAGAGATGAAGAAAAAAAGTGTAAATGATATAGGTGGCCAAATTTTTTTGATTGTTATCTTACGCCAGTGGAGATGAGCTTCCACTAAGTTTTCTCGTGATGTAGGAATTGACCTTTTGTTCGGACATTCACCTGTTCAGAGGTTTCCTTGAGATACTGGAACTTCCAGCGAGAATTATTTCTTTACAGGAGATTCGCTTCATTGGACAGAAATGCTACAGGACTAAGGGCAAAAGAAAAGGAAAAACGAATGGAAAAAGTTCTTCATTCGGGACACTTGCATTGTAAAACGAGCTTTTTAATCCCATTGTTCTGCTGCGAAAGAAAATGGAAAAATATTTCTAGAATCGAAAGAAAGTTTATTGTAGTTGGATGAATTACAATAAATCGTGAATAAAAGATCAGAACCCTAAATTAAAAAATAGAATTTCCTAAATTTAATTTGGGCATGCTTGTATTAATTACATTAATAATAATTACAATTATTGGCATTTGACAGTCTAATTTTTGTAATGTTTAACGCTTTCTAATTTCAAAAGGTATATATGTATATATGTATATATGTATATATGTATATATGTATATATGTATGTGGAATCTATGAGTGTGAAAACTTTTGAATTAAAGGTGAAGATGATTCAACCAAGTATAAGAGTAGATGCATATTTCCTTGATATAAAAATTCCAGTGCAATACGATTGCTTGTATTTTAATCAGGAGAAATTATCCTAGATGCTTACCATTACATGTTATGTTGCACGTTCCTCGGATCACGTGCTGATTGTGACGCAATGTTCTCTTCTATGCGAGTTACCTACATTGATGCATCGCCTATATCTTCATATCACGAAAATAAATTTCACACTCACTATTTCTGTCTTTTTCAAAAATTTCAAGTAATTTTAAAATACAAAAAATGTTTTTTAATTTTTTTAAATCTGTTACATCTCTTGAAATCTACCATGAAAGCTTCGAATTGAAATTCATTCCGAATCAATCCGAATTATTCCAGAATTTTTATCCGAAGCCCATTCCAAATCAATCCGAACCTTTAATCCGAATGAACAAAAATTTATCCGAATTTTTCGGAATCATTTGGATTGATTCGGATAGACCGGATTAATTGGGATTAAAAACTTCCTTCAGATTAGATCAGAATGAAACATATTTGGTTCGGATACAAATTCCGGAAAGTTTCGGATGGATTTGGAATGAATCCGAAGCTTCAACTATTGATTTCTATGAAATCTTTTAAAATCCCTTAAATTCCTTTAATTAAAATTTCCGCAGTCTCATAAAATACTGAAAAAAATATTTTTAAATATATTTAAAAATATTTTTTTAAGTATAGAGATTTCATTAATCTGAAAATCTTATTTTTATGAACATTATCTCTGAAATAGTCATGCAAGATTTCGAAAACATTCCTGGCGTGACGACAGGTTCTCAACCTTGTCTTGGAATTCACGGGAAAAACGTGTTTCCACAATTCAGAGTGTTTGTGCGACAAGTCAGACGTCACGTCAGAAGGCCTTGTCGCGATTCACTTGGCGGTTATTAACACGATTTTAGAACGACTTTTGTGCAATCTTGTTATTGCAAAATTCAAACGATTGCACCAAGACGTCCCACTAATATAAGGATTTACGTCCTTAAATTTAAAAACTTGAAAATAGCGCCTAACAGTCTGCCAGTCTGGCCACTACCTTAATCAAAATTCTGTCATCATTGGACTGTGATTGATATACACTCGACTCTTCCAATATTAACAATATTAACGAAATCCAAAACAGAGGCCCTCCCAATATTAGCCAAATTTGGCCAAATTCACCTCTCGAAATAGTCATATCAATTAAATAATTATTTTTAGAATTTTAAACTGCGCGCGAATAGCAACCAATCATATGCCGAGGGCCATGGCATGCGCAGTGGTATCAAGTGTTTATTCAAAAGATTTTTTATCATTTTTTATTTTTCATTTCAAGGGGGGAAAAATCCTCCCCTTGGTGCCCCCCCTAGCTACGGTCATGGATTATCGACGGCCCTGAGACTGCTCACTGTCTTTCTATTGGAGAAATTCTGCCGTTGGCTGAAATTTTAATCGCGCGCCAAATTTTGACCAATGGCAGTATTTCTCTAGCCGATTGCCGATGTGTGCTGCCATTGATCAAAATTTGGCGCGCGATTCAAACTTCAGCCAACGGTAGAATTACTCCAACAGAAAGTCAATGAGCAGTCTCAGGGCCGTCGATAATCCATGACCGTAGCCAGGGGGGCACCAAGGGGAGGATTTTTCCCCCCTAGAAATGAAAAATAAAAAATGATAAAAAATGATAAGAATGAAAAAAAATAAATTTTTATAAATTCTGGAAAATTGTAAGGTAATTTATTTTAACGTTACCTTCTCGGTAACGTTACCGAGAACGGGAATATTAGCTTGGTAATATTACCAAATATTACTCACTAAGAACTCTAGGGTCACGTGCTTCTTTTACATAAATAAAAACAATAATTATCATAATTGTGCCCTCATTTTTATTATGTTACGAGTACGAAAAGTATGGAAGTATGGAGACGCGTAGGTAGTCAATGTCAAGCAAGATTCCCCCTGTAAATCGTCTACAATTGGCACGAATATTTCAGATGCGTCCAATCCAACCTAACCCAACTTTTAAATCTCCAATGAATGCAGTGCACAGTTTTTGTTGCACTGTTTGTCAAGGTTAAATCCCCTGACCCAGCCCATAAATTTATAACATTACTGATTTCACTTTGTCGGTTATTGCTAATGATGTGTTTATAAACTAGAGAAGCTAGTGAATATCCAAATTTTGAACGTCACATGAATATATAACTCGGATTTTTTTAGTGGTTTTTATGAAAGGAGCTTTCCACGCTTTGTTTACATTTGTAATTGTTGCGAAACAAAAAGTTTTCTTGACATTCTACGAAGAGAGATAAGAGCACCTGGGACTTGTGACAATTTTTATATGCGTAGCAGAGTTACGAAAATGATTCATCAGAAATGCATTAAGGGATTGTATCCTTCGAGTAATGTTTACAGATTTGAGGTGTCGGAAGAAAAGATACCCTGGAGTGTAGATTTTCCGGAGTATAAACCTAATGAATTTAATTCACCTGTTCTGAAAGATAAACCTTGGGCTGATCCGGAAATCGATAATCCGTCGTTTGAGCCTAAGTGGAATTCTGTTGATGGTAAGAGTGACAAAGTTCATGCAGGATGTCTAGCAATCTGGGAAAACGAGATACCTGGGAATTTAGTGTACCTTGAAAAATATGAGAAAATGCCGGGATTTCATTGAATTTTTTGAAATTTGAACGGCAATATAATACTGTCAATTGTACAATTTTTACTTAATTTTAAAGTTTGCCGGAATTAATTTGAAGTGGAAAATTCGCTAGGCACCCTGTTTACGTTATAGATATTATTATATATTTTTTTATGCATTTCAGGCCATTGCATATATTTTTATTTTTGACTTTAAAAGTATATTCATTGTAAAAAAATCAATCCGGGATATATTACATTGCAAACTGCAATAGGCAAAAATTAAAAAAGAAAAATGATTCAAGTCCATTTACAAAATGCAATTCAATTAAAATTGCTTTTGTATAAAGAAAAACTTTATGATGAAACATTTTAATTGCAAATGGGATTCAAAACTCATCCTCGTAAACTTATTCACTAATTTGAATCATGTGATTCTCAAAACTCGTATATTCAACAGGCAATGTGAACCGCCAAAGTTACACAAAAGACTACGAGATAAACGAACTTGGTCAGCCTAAAAATCCAATTGGCCGAACTGGTATCATCGGCCGGGGACTTTTGGGTCGTTGGGGCCCAAATCATGCTGCTGATCCGATTGTAACTCGTTGGAAACGAAACGGAACTGGGGCTTTAGAAATTGACCGAAAGACCGAAAAACCAATTCTACAATTTGTCGCTATAGAGCGAAGAGATTCAAAAGATTGGGCCATCCCTGGAGGAATGGTAGATCCAGAAGAAAAGGTGTCTGAAACTTTAAAGCGAGAATTTATGGAAGAAGCTTTGAATTCTCTTGAAAAATCTGTCGAGGAAAGAGAGGAGATGGAAGTCGCTTTAAAAAAATTCTTTGAACGTGGAGACGAGGTTTATAAAGGCTATGTCGATGATTCGAGAAATACTGACAACGCTTGGATAGAAACGATCGCTTTGAATTTCCACGACGAAGACGGTAGTACCGTTGGCGAAATCAATTTGAAAGCTGGTGATGATGCGAGCAACGTGAGATGGATGGACGTTGACAAAAAGCTCAACCTTTTCGCCAATCACTCTGATTTTATTAAACAGACGGCACATAAAAGAAATGCTCATTGGTAATTAAGTAAAAGTTCTCTCCAACCAAAATCAATTATATGAATTCTACGAGAAATATTTTTTATACCACTTTTTCTACATGATTTTGATGATTTTCTTCAACTAAATAGGTTCTAAAAGCCTTAATCTTCTTACTCAATGATACACAAGTTTACAAAAGTTTTTTACAATTGGAACTAGAGAAATAACGTACAAAGATTTATAAAAAAAAAAAGTAACAGTAGCTTTATTTTGTACCGTAGTCATCTAAAAAAAATACATACATATACTTTCAGATAAAGATTAGAGATATAATTACAAATTACGTTTTAACGCACAAAAAATCACAGACAACAATTCAAATGATTAGATTCTGGAATCTTATTTTTTTTTTAATAATAATGAAGATACTAATCTGCCACGCTTTAGGCGTTTGAACAAAAAGTTTTAAATTAACGAATAAAATCTTATATGTATCTTTTAAACCAACTAATTATAGCTAAGTACATTAATGTACAGTATTCATTAATCTTTTCTCAACGTAAATATCCTCGAGGCCTTGTAAATTTAATTTAAAGTATTTGATACAATATAAATAATATTTATAACTGCATTTACAAGTTACCTATACGTAAAATAAAAGATATATAATTAAAGTTAAAGATTGTCGGTACTTAAAATTCACCCTCTGATAATGATCCTCTTACATCGAAACTTCGAAATATAAGAACGAATTTACATATGATATATTTTAACTCTACTGAATATGGGTTATATACAACTTATATGAAAATTCTGACAATGAGATATAGAAGAGCAGAATTATTTCTAATGTTAAGTACATAGATTTATCGATATTTGAAGCAAGTTAACATGAAAATATAAAGCGACTATGATTTTTAAATTAGGTCCCAGTCAGTCTTTGACAATTTTCATCATTTAAAATTTAAAAGACTATAATTTACGGACCTGAAATCAAACTGGAGTCAAATTTCCTATGATCAGTATGGACACAATTACTTGCTATTCATATGGCAACGGCTCATGGCTTTTTAAGCACAAAATAATGCAAAAGAATTAAAAGTGTAAATAATCAAAAACATAATATTAACCGTTGACAATAGTATTGACAACAGATTTTTCGTTAATTCCCAGCATGCTTAAAAATACTTCTGTAGGGTCTGTAGCTTCATCTAATTGCTCCTCAAAGTAAAGAGAATCTGATTTCTCACTAGGTTTGGAGACAAAAAAATCTTCATACTTTAATATTTGACTTAGACTATTTTTTATAGCGTTATGGGCTTTCTTTAAGGTAGAACTTTTCTTTTTGGAGAGTATTGACTGAGTTTCGTTCGAAATATGTTCAACCTGGAGTTTAACCTCGCAATCGAGAGCACGCTGTGCTTCTTCCTGGCCCAAATCTGCTGCCTTTCTAAATAAGGTTCGGGCTCTATCGAAGTCGATCGAAATATCACCTCTTCCTTGCGCGTAGAAAACGGCGAGATTATACATCGCGTCTGCGTGACCCATTTCGGCAGCCTTTTTATAATATTTCGCCGCCTGTAATTTTAAAGAAAAGTTAGTCAATCTGTTGTAAAAGGTTGGAGTGGAAAAATTGGTTTTAAGAAACATTGTTGTTTGAATTAAGTACCTTTATATTATCAACACTTGTCCCGAGTCCTAATTCGTGACACAATCCTAGATTAAATAGGCTCCCCGGTGAAGATAATTTAGCACCAGCCGCAAAATTTTTCAGGGCTTCATGATAACGTTTGTCTTTTACAGCTAGAATTCCCAAACGCAATTCGTATTCTCCCATTGCAATTCTGTGTGTATGAAGGAATTTGTTTTCTGCTTCCTTCAAAGCCTGTTTGAATGGAAATCATTTTTATTAGTAAAATATTTCAGAAATTTTTAGATAAATAAATTCAAATGAAGCCTTTGATCTAAATTTTCAGTAAAAAATCAATTTGATGATTATCAGAAGTAAAGGGAGATACGAAAAGGGAATAGAAATAAAATATTTGATGGACTTATAATTCTCTTATGTACTTTTTTACATACGTTTTGAATTATTTACAAAAATAAAAGAAATAAAATAATAAACTTCAACTACTACAATATGAGAATTTACGGGAGGATAGAATTACTGTGCGAGTAAATGCCTGTACATTGACATTCTCACCTCTTCGGCGGTGAGTGGTCCATGAGGTTTTGATGGTGTCCAGTCAGTTTCCGTAGCTACATCAATTTTTTCATTGTTATTTCCTACGCAATAAGTGGTGGGTAAGACGAACTGAGGCTTCAAATTTAACACTTGAGCGAGCAAGTGTTTGATGTGGACTTCTGATATTTGCAAGACTCTTTTGTGAAAAATTGTTTCTTGACGCTGATCCTTTTCAAAGAACCTCCTGCGTAGACATAGAGATTGGGAAACTACCCAACCAATTGCGAGCATGCTCGACTGTAAAAAAAATGGAAATTTTATCAATAAATAATTATCGTTTAATTATTGTTTTGTAAATAAAGAGTTCTTAAATTATATGGGATACTGAAATATCGTGAAGGTGACCTTGAGAAAGATAACCAAAAACTTACCAGGAAAATTTAACATTTCGGTAATGTTATTTAATAAAATGAAAATATATATATTAAAAGTGTTTAAGATGCTGAATCGCAATTTTCACTATACATATCCTATATGTAAGCATTACAAAAACATCTTACCCAACCAACGGCTTCGGTCCAGTTATGTTTAGCATCCCACTTGGACTCTTTTTTATCCTTAGCACTGTTGGCTTTTGCAAAACCGCAAAATCCATTGGTAAACGCCGAAAAACTCGGTGGCAAGAACTTTTGATTACAAACTAGACTTGTTTTAACTTCACCCTTTGAATTACCAGAATTACTATCCTGCGAATTTTGCGAGCAAACATTTGTACGACAACCTGCCCGACGTTCCAATGATTCTCGGATTCCACGAGCCACAAACTTCCACATTATATTTTACGAGTTGTCACGAACCACGGGGACGAAGTTTTTTGAAATTAAAATGATTTTTCCAACCATTCGAACACCCACCCTATATTTTGACTAAACCCTCGTTTACTACATGCCACTGCACACGGAACAGTAGTCTATTATCATTTTTTATTTTTCATTTCTAGGGGGGGAAAATCCTCCCCTTGGTGCCCCCCCTGGCTACGGTCATGGATTACCGACGGCCCTGCGACTGCTCACAGACTTTCCGTTGAAGAAATTCTGCCGTTGGCTCAAATTTGAATCGCGCGCCAAATTTTTACCAATGGCAGCACACATTGGCTATTGGCTAGAGAAATACTGCCATTGGTCAAAATTTGGCGCGCGATTCAAATTTCAGCCAACGGCAGAATTTCTCCAACAGAAAGTCAGTGAGCAGTTTCAGGACCGTCGATAATCCATGACCGTAGCCAGGGGGGGCACCAAGGAGGATTGTTCCCCCTCTAAATGAAAAATAAAAAATGTTTGAAATTTTTGAAATGCTAAAATTATTATTTTAATTATTATTCTATTATTCATAAATAATTATATTTTAATAAATAAAAATATCAATTAAATCATTAATTAAAATATTTATATAATAGATCTAGTGATTTTATAATTTTCCGCATTTTGGAGAAATAGTAAATTGAATTTCAGTAGCAAATTTTATTACACTCAAAGAATATTGCGATACATGTGAGAAATGTAAATGTAAAATCTTAATAGCTAAATTTCAAATAGCCTCAAAATTAAAATCCCCCGATAATTATACATATTTACATCAAACTACGTTTAGTTTTAAACAAAACTAATATTTCAACTTTCTTCTCTCACACCTACGTAATTGTTAAAAACGATAATTTTCAATCACTTAAAATAAAATTTAATCCTAGGCCTATCTCGAAATTTAAAAATATCTCTATTCTTCAGAATATTTACTAAGGTTGTAAACTCGAATTATTTACAGAATCGGGTTTGAATTATATATATATATATATATATATATATATATATATATATATATGAATAATAAATTAAAAACTAAACGCTTCATAGACATTGGCACCCAACGCCTTTAATTTATCATTCAAAATCAGTCTCTGCAACCAATCCGAGGGCACGTCACCCGAAGTGGCAATATCCGGAACCTGTCCGTTTATAATTGGAATGATTTTCGCCATAGGCATCGTGATTCTATTTACATTAACAAACGTGTCCTTATGACATGCATCTACCGATTTCTTCACAGAATCTGCCCAGAGCGTCTCTTTTCCATTAGATGTTCCTGGCATAGGAAGTTGGCATTCGCAACTGGCATTCGCAGTTGCATTACTCATTGTACACGAATCTCCAAAGTACTCCGAAATATGATCAATAACTAGAGCAAATCCGCTTCTGATGCTTGTTTGAATCAAACTCTGTACTTCTTCACTCTCAAGAAGATCTAAAGTCTCGTTGATCATCTTAGACAAAACACCGTCAGTTTCTTTTTCACAATTTGGAGGGATCATATAATTCGTTAAATTCTTCACTGGATCAACACTCGAATCCGCAGAGATGAGTGACATTACTGACCAATAAATTTGCTCAAGATCTCTCAAAGTTAAATTATGTCTCAAAGAAATAGACGCAGTGATTTCTTCAACTTTTTCCTTGATCAATGCACTCAACTTTTCTACTCCATGATCCATGAAATATCCACAAAGGGATAAATATTTCTGCTGCGTTAGTCCATCAGCTTTCACGACTCCATTCAAATTCTGTGAATCCTTAAACATGTACCCTCCAACCAAATTAAGTTGGATCCTTAGGGTGGCAACTAGCATTGCTTGCGAATAAATTGTTACAGCTGACCTCGAAATCGCTAGAATCTTTAAAGTATTCCAACAAGCGATTTTATCAGTGCATCCATTTCGGAGTTTGTTTACAACTGTTTCGGTATCCAAAACTTTTGTGACGGAATTTCGAACACTGATCGCTAAAGTCAATATCGTTTGATCACAAGTTCGCTCTGTGCTTTCAAAGTGCTGAGATCGACGGGTACGCTCCAAAAGTTCTCGAACTTCATTTTCTTGCCATTCTCGAAGCTTGCGTTGTGTATATCTTGTAATGAGGATAAAGCTGCCAACAACCACTCCACTGATGATAAATTTCCGCTTGTGTCGATTCAAAAAACCTCGTATTCTCGAGAACATTTTGAAATTAGCGATTTTTAAAAAGAATTATGCTCTTTTCATTTACTGCTTATTATGCAGAAGTTTATCACGCTTAGTACAATGGATAAATTGATAAACGTAGATTCCATTCTTTTTGTAGGCCTTTGAGAATTAGTAAAGAGTTTTCTCGTTGATAGAGGAAATTTCCACCAAGTTCTGGAATGAGATTTTAATTTTTAAGCTTGTGAAATATTTGTAATCCAATCTTCCGCAATAGTTTTCATTTAACCTAATCGTTATAATTAAAAAATTATATTATTAAAATATTCGGAAATATAAATATAAATATAAATTCAAAATTATAATAAATAAAATTTATAGAAAACTGCTATACGGTGATACAAATTTCCGTAAAATAAAAATGATGAAAGCTATAAAATTTTTGACCTTAAAGCAAGTGTTATTTTTTGGAGTTTTTTTTTTGACTTTTCACAAATATAACCTAACTTTTTACTTGAATTTGTGTTTATTCTGATTAATCTGATTAATAATGTTAAGACTACATCTTTACAAATAATTAAATTATCTGCCAATTAATTTATGTTGATTTGTTAAGATTCTATCACATTATAGGGGATTTTAATTGATTTTAATATTAAAATGATGCCAAAACTCCAAAAGATAATTTGATAATTTTCGCCAATTTTAAAAACAATTTTCAAAGCAGATTATTGCGAAACAAAGATAAGTTGATTGTGATAATGTTTAAAATTTCTGTTTTACTTTAAAGAATTAAATCAATTATAGAAACAATTTAATTCGTATATTAACGTGAGCTAACCTGATAATTATTGCAAATGTTTCTTGTGCAAATCAAACGAAACCACACCTTGTGAACTTTGGATTACAGCAATATGCATAAATAAAATGAGATGGTTTATTTGCGAAAGTATTTCAAATCCGACCTTTAAACCTTTAGGAAATCGAGTTTGCGATCCGAAGAAAACTAAACTTCTGTTTCTTCTTTTTCACTTTTTTCCCTCTTTTCTTTCTCTAATCTCCATTGGGTGTCGTCAAAACAGAAATTGTGTCGGCAAAGTAGTTTTATCGATAAGAAAGAAATCTTTGTTTACTAATAAAACCTGGGTACATAATCTAAATTATTTGCTCATATGGTAATTACCAAATACTCTTATAAACTGATAATTTGCTGATAAATAATCTAATTTACATAATAATTAATATTGTACTTATATACTGTTTATTGCAAATTATGTATCATTTATCCGATCCCTTCATTACCGGCATTTTTGCCTTATATAACGATTTGAAAGAAAGTGTACTAAAAGTGTAAGTTTATCCACGTTTGTATATAGTTCTAAATTTTTATAATAAACAAAATGTTTCAAAATATATTAATTTTTTTTAGCAGTGTAAAATGCTGGTAAGGTAGGGATTGGATATTTTCTATAATATTTTCAATTGTTGAACTATATATACATATGGCCATATGTATTACTTATCCGATCCCTACCATGTATTACTACCGATACCTACCTTATCGACATTTATTTCTCTGCAACGATTCTTCTACATTTATTGAGATATCAAATTGAAAAATTCTAAAATTGAAGCTAAAGTACGTTTATCTGGTCCTAAATATTGACATTTATAAAAAAAAAATTTCGAAAACATTTTTTTTTATTTTTACCAGATAAACGTACCTTTGCATATTTTTTTTAATTTTAAAAATTTTATATTTGATATTTCAATAAATATAGACGTAGCATTGCAGAGAAAAAAATGTCGGTAAGGTAGGGATCGGGTAAGTCTTACATGGCCTTAAAGCTTAATGCAAAACTATTACCATTTTCAGCATACGTTCCATTGATTGAGATGTGTTGTTACTTAAACTATTAGATTCGGTCTCGTGTTTTTTTTTGTACTGTAATTTCTCCTTTTTTATGATATTTCTTTCTCTTCTTCATGTATGAGAGGATCTTCCTGTTTTTCTTTGGCTATTGATATTGCATGTTTTTTTTTTTGATGATATGTATATCCAAAAACTTTGGAACACGCACCTCGAATTTTTAGCATACCACTGTATTAAATTTGAGATTCTTATGACTTTATTATAAACTTACAAGTAAATTGAATTAAAAATAAATCAAATGAAAAAATACTTATGGGAACCAATATTATAGAGAAGAATAATGTGGTCACCAGCTCAGCTCTCGTAAAACTGCATGATGCATTAAATGCACTGTAATGAAGTTGCTATTCCTAAGTTCCCTATTGGTTGATAGTATTATATTCTCATACTCAAGTCTCATTAAAAGGATTGGTGGGGTTATTCCTGTAAATTTTGTCTGGAGTAGGAGTTTATCAAACTAATCTAATCTCATAAGACCAGGCATCAAATTACTCTGGCATCACCCAAGACTCAGCAGACTCTTATCCTCAAAAGTTTCAAACTGTATAATTTATAATCCCGCGTGAATAGCCTACAAAATGCGATGAAGAATATTTTGTATTACAGCGCGCGGGAAATATTGCATGAACAATAAATAATATTCAAATATAAAAAACATATAAAGTTACATATATGATTTCAATTTGAAACTCAACAATAATTTTAGGTCCTACAAATAAAATTTTTGTCACTTTCAAGGCAAGTACATAGGTACATTTGATAGGTACATCAAATTTTAAAAACTTTTTCCCTTTTTTTTATTTAAAATTGGAAATCTGGTTTTTTTAAAATGTACAGATTTTCTTTATTTAAAAAATCTGAATTGCAGGTTCATTTCAAAATTAGATAGAAATTGTTGTTTCAAGTATAAAAATTTAGAAGAATAGTATATGCAGGGATTTAAGATAATCCAAAACTTTATCCACATCCCTAAGTTTCGCGAATCTTAAGCTCCGATTAACTTTTTCTCGCCACCATTCTCATTATTTTTGTGACAACAAGCTCAGAGATAACGGAATTAAGACTTTAGATACAGAATTAAACTTCCTCCAAATAATCTCGACCTTCCTAATCCTGCGAACAGCTTCAAGTCATACAGATCAGCGTGTGTGCTACAGAAGGCATCGTTTTTTCCTCATCCAAACTTTAGTAATCCTCAGCTTACGGTTTTATTATTATACTGGACTCTGAAGACGTGTCCGGGCTGTGGAAATATTTACGAAAAAGCAGATATTGGGTTTTGAATTTTTTATTAACTCCAGTCTTTTTGAATAACTGAAAAGAAAAGCCTCGCCTACTTTCTTTCTTCATATAAATATAGATTGTAAATTATTTTTAAAAAAGTTTCTAATACACTTCTTTCAGGCTTCAATTTGCTAATATTCTTTCATTATATAACAACAACTCCCTTTAATTTAACTTAATAACTTTAGTTAAACTTTAATTTAATTTAAACTCCCTTAAATTTTAACTAATTAATTATCTATTCCATTAAAATTATTAGAAATCTCATTAGATTCCATGAAATCCACAAAATTCTATAAAATCTTCTAAAAATCAGAAAATCCCTTAAAATTATTATAATCTCTTGCCTTCTTTTAAAACTCTTGGAAATTTTATTACAACAATTAAAAATTCCTTAAAGTTCCTTAAAATTCTCCGAAACATTTTGAAATCTCTTAAAATTCCTCGAAATTTCACAAGATTTAAAATCCCTTGAAATACCTTAAAACGCCCAGAAAACTAATTCGGGAAAAACTCGTAAAATTCCCAGAAACATCCGGAAATTCTTTGAATTCTACAATAAAACTTAATAATAAAATCCCTTAATATTCTTTGAAATTCATTAAAATTATTAGAAATCTCATTAAATTCCACAAACTCTTTTAAAAATCATAAAAGTCTTGAAAATCATACATTATTTGAATTCTAGGATAAAATTTAAAGTTCCTTACAGCTTTAAAATTTATTAAAATTATAAGTCTTTTAAGAATCATAAAAATCTTTTGAATTCTCTTAAAATTCCTTGAAATTTCACGAAAACATTACAAATCGCTTAAAATTCGTTAGAATCTCTTAAAGTTCTTAGAAACCTCTTAATATTCATCAAAATATCAAAACATGTAAAATCCCTTAAAATTGCTTAGCTTTAAAAAATCTCTTAAAATTTCATGAATGCCGTTAAAATTCCGTGAAATATCTTGAAATACCTAAAAATTCTACGAAATCTTTTACAAATCCTAAAAACCTTTAGAACTTCGTTGAGAAATCACTTGAAAATTGTCAAAATATATTAATAAAAATATATTAAAATTCCTAGAAACTTCCTGAAATTCCTCTCTAAAAAAAGTGATGTAACGAAATATCCCTAATAAAATCTCGTATACATTGTTGCTTCAAATCTGCTCTCTATAAATTGTAATCAGCAAAATTTCATTGGTTTTTGAATGACTTGAAGTCATTCCGAAGGGAAAGTGCAAGATACCTATCTTGTTTTATCTACAATTCGCAAAATGTACGAAAGGTCTGTTAATGCCAGAAAATTATAACCCGGAAATGAAGTACCCGAGCGGCTTTAGACAGGCTTTACTAAACTTGGCCCGCACCGGAAACACAAGGTAACGAGCCGAGATATACGCTTTAGAGAAGTTTTCATAGGATTTTCGTCGTCCTTGTTGTTGTTCATGTATACTCTTCTTGCCGGAAGGTAACATGGCCCAGACATAATAAACTTTTAGGTGATTGGCGCCGACTTTGTGCAATGCCCTCGGCAAAAATGTAGTGAAAGTGAAATCAGCAAGCTCAAATAAGTCAAAATGTAGCCAAATGATGAAAGGACAATTTTAGCAGAAGCAAAACGGAAATCCGGCAATTATTTTCATATTCAGGACACATCATGTCGCGCCATAAAATCCTGAAGTCTGGTCACCTCAATCCTTGAGGTTTCTGTGGTAATACACATATGAAAGTCAATTGCCATATCAGAGTACTTCCACCAGGGCCGTCGCCGGCAGGTGACTTCTAACAGAATTTTCCGGAATTTTCTAAATCATTTACTATCAAATTTCAATGTAATATAGATGAACCAGAAGAATATGTAGTATTTTTTATAATGTTGAAGGGAGGAGGGTTGAAAATTTATCATGTGTTTCTCAAGGAAATAAAAAAAATGGCCAATAAAAAAGATTCACGTCACTGTAGATATTTTAATTGTGAACAGTTTTTCCATTCATGGTTTTTCACACAAAAATTATTATAAAAGTTATGAAAAAATAAAGGTATAAAAACAGGGTTATCGGCATGAATTTCAAATCAGTGAACTTTCAGTTGCTGCATTTTTTTAAAAAATAAGTTAAAATGTGTTAGAAAAATCAGGTGATATCTTTAACGTGTTGTTTAAAAGTAGGCATTATGAAAATATTAAAATTTTATTAATTTTCACTTATACGGTTAATTATACAGAGGAAGGTTCTATCTCAGGTCGACATTTATTTTTTTCATAACTTTTAAAATAATTCTTGTATGAAAAACCGTGAATGGGAAAAATGTTCACTATTAAAATATCTTTACAGTGAGGTGAATCTTTTTTATTAGCGATTTTTTTTATAGTAGGCAATCGAATGTAAAGTTTATCTTTGTTCATTTTCACAATGTGCATTAATTGACATTAATTTGCTGTTAATTAATTACTAAGGACGTTCTTAAAATATATAAACAAAAATAGTGGATTTTTATGATTTTTATAGAGTATAGTCACATTTCTAAAGTATTGGAAGTACGATCCTATCTTTATAGTATCGTTGTGGTATACCAGGGATAAATAGTAGAAGAGAGCGAGGTCGATTCTTTCATAGATTTTCATATTCTGTCTCTGAATAGTCTCAGTATGACTTTACAGGAAATCGGATTTTTAAAATATTAAAATCGAAGAGAAAAATTCTTTTTCACGACCAAATATATAAAAAGTTTAAGCTAAACAAGTGTATGCTGCTTGTTATCTGGTTTCAGTTTTATACAAATATTTTAAATTAAAGTACTTGCACTAAAATATGAAAAAATGAAAAACAAATTGCAGAGACATAAAATTGTTTTGCATATATATACTTATTTAATGATGAATATATACTAATGTATACTAATTTAATAATGAATTTCGAAGGTTTCCGTGAAATTTTTTTGCGCCATAGTTTATTTTTCTTCCTGCAACTTCAAGTCATTCATAAACCAATCGGGTTTGCAACAACAATGTATGCGAGATTTTCGAGATATTTCTTTACACCACTTTTTTAAAATAGACTAGCAGACCAACACGTGCGCTACGCGCACGATTATTTATTTAATTTCTTACAATTTCAAGTCATTAAAAAATCAATGAAATTTTGCTGATTTAAATTCAGAGAGTAGGTTTGAAACAACAATTTAACCAAAATTTTAGGGACATTTCGTTACATCATTTTTTGGAGAGGTATTTCAAGAGATTTCTATGAATTTTAATGAATTTTGACCACTTTCAAGTGATTTTTACGAAGTTCTAAAGATTTAAGATATTTCGCGATATTTTAACGGAATTCATGAAATTTCAAGAGAATTTTTATAGCTAACAAGGAATTTTAAATTTTGTTAAATTTTGAGGAATATTAAGAGGTTTCTGAGAACTTTAAGAGATTCCAACGAATTTTAATAGATTTCAAAGATTTTTGTGAAATTTTAAGTGATTTCAAAAGGTTTCTGAGTGTTTTAAGAGTGTTTAAGGGATTTTAAATCCTGTTGTGAAGTTTCCAGGAATTTTAGCACATTTCAAAAGGTTTCAAAGAATTTTAAAGGACTTTAAGGAATTTAAAATATTATAATGAAATTTCCTGAAATTTTAAAAAAAGTCAAGAGATTTTTTAATAATTTTATGGGATTTTCTGATTTTTAAAAGATTTTAGAGAATTTTCAGGATTTCATGGAATGTAACGAGATTTCTAATAATTTTAATGGATTTTAAAGGACGTAAAGAGACTTTAAATGTTATTGTAAAATTTAAAGCATTTCAAGAAGTTTCTGATGGGAATATTAAAAGGTTTTCATCAATTTAAAAAGATTTCAAGAGCTTTTTCTGAGTTTTAAAATATTTTATGAGGTTTAAAGGATTTAAAAGTTTTTCAGATAATTTTATTGAGGGATTTCAAAAGAATTTCTATACATGTATGATTTTTAAAAGAATTTGTAGAATTTAAAAGGATTTTGAAGGTTGTGGTAAAATTTTAAGGGATTTGATTAGATAGTTCTAATTATTAAAATATTTTGTAGTATTTTTAAGGATTTCATGAAATTTGATAAGATTTCTAAGGATTTTAAGAGATTCTAAATGTTAAGAAATTCCAAGAGTTTTTTTTAATGAATTTTTAGAGATTTTTGTTAATTTTGACATAGATTTCAAGAGATTAGTGATTTTAATGATTTTTTTTTGGATTTTTAAGGGATTTCAAGAGGTTTTTGGGAGTTTTAAGAAATTTTGACGAATTTTAAGCAATTTCGAAGGTTT